>JAFIDM010131102.1:350050-408633 GCA_023159025.1 Thereuonema tuberculata
CAGGTCGACATGAGGCTGGCTGAGTTCGTGGCGATGTCTGCCATGGAGTTCCTTACGAGTCCATGATTCACGCAGCTGCTGAATGTGGGTGTCTAACCACCCCTGATTCCAAGTTCCATACTGCGCGGCACAGGGAACTTGGAATCAAACAACACCATATACCTACCACTGCACGGTCACAAGAATACATCCCCCCTTGGAGACGTCGCAATGAGGGCCGCATCAGCGACCTTAGAGGAGACATAACCAGGCTCACACAATAATGTACAGAAAACAAAACAAAGAAACTTATGTCCCAGGTTAGAAAGACATTCAAGCAATTAAATACTCGCCCTTCACACTAAAACCATAATAACAAAGTTCAGGAACATCTTGACACACTAAAACAAAAGCTCAGTGCACTTACAAGAAGATTACAAAGATACAAACAGTTCACTCTGCGCAAACAACAGAACAACACTTTCCAATACATTGAGAAAAAATTCTACTGATCTCTTACATCTCCCTCCACTACACCCAACACAAACACTCCCACCAGCGAGGCTTTACATGAATACTGGTCGTCTTTGTGGTCCAACCCCATCCCCCACAATGACAAAGCACCATGGATTACAGAGGAACAACAACTCGATGAACACTTACCCTTCATGTCCTGCCATGATATTACTCTTGCAGACATATAGACAGCACTTAAACATGCACACAACTGGAAGGCTCCTGGTGCTGACGGCGTTTAGAACTTCTGGATCAAGAGGCTCCCGTCCCTGCTGGGGAACCTAGCGCTTACACTCACTGGCATAATCCAACATCCAGAACATATGCCTCTTTTCCTCACACAGGGTGTCACTTACCTGCAGAGCAAGAACACTGAAACAGCGCACCCTGCAAACTACAGTCCAATCACTTGCCTCAACCACCCTTTACAAACTCCTCACCTCTTGCCTTGCAGACAAAATTTACACAGATATCGAGACACATAACATACTTTCCGAACAGGAGAAGGGGTGTCACAGGAATTCCCAGGGTTGTAAGGAGCAACTCCTTATTGACTCTGTAATCCTGCGCCAGGCGCGCGCGAAGAATAGTAACTTACACATCGCGTACATCGACTACAAGAAGGCATTTGACTCAGTCCCCCATTTCTGGCTCCTACACACTCTAACTCTACAAAATACACCCCAAGATCACGGCATTCTTAGATGTCATGATGAAGAGTTGGAACACAACATTACACCTACGCACCTCGAACGCCATCATCAGTACAGATCCCAATCCCATAAGGAGAGGTATTTTCCAGGGAGACTCCTTGAGTCCTCTTTAGTTCTGCCTCGCCTTGAATCCATTAAGCCACATGCTAGACAACACAAAACACGGTTATAGGCTTACCTCAGGCTGCCACCATAACTACAAGACTGTAACACCATACAAAATCACACACTTACTCTATATGGATGATATTAAACTCTATGCCACAAACAACGCAAAACTTAAATATTTACTACAAGTCATAACACACTTCACCAAAGACATTGGAATGGAATTTGGAATCGACAAATGCCGCAAGCTACATATAACACGCGGGAAGACTTCGAATTTGGAGGGTTTTTGTTCATATAGATAACTTTAACTGTTGATAAAATAATTATAAGTGGAATGAAATGATATTCTTTATATCTTTAATTATATATGTGTTCAACAGTTAATATATACTTAGATAGCAAAGTAAAGTTTATTATGACATTTAACTGGTATTAAAGGTTTAAGCACATCAAATATTAGCAAAATAATTAGCACTCAGAAACATAGTAAATGTTTGTAATAACAAAGTTTATATCTAGCATTAACGTAATTCCTATAATTACATATATCTTTCAGATATCGTAAATAAGTTCTTGAATCATATCATCTTCTCTCTTATGATCAATATGTTAAATATGTGATCAACTGCAACAGTTCACTAATGAAAATTCCTAACCCTACAAGCTTTCCAAACGTAGGTAAATCGCTGTATGTAAATAATTACTACTGGATCGTAATTATATCTGCTATTATTATTTACAAGATTGCGAAGAAAATTCTCTTTAGTAATACTGCAAAAGTTAACTGTCTATCTATTAACAAATTATAATTAACACATTTAATGATTCACATCGAACGGCGTTCTGTGATAACTATCACTTAGATGATAATATTCAATCGAGAATGTTTAAAAATAAATACTTTTCTTCCTAACTTTTACTTGTATTATACTTGTGTAAAACGTTATTTATTCGATGCACAATCCGAAGTCAGCCCACTGATAAACAAAGTTATTTAAAGTCACATACTTTCTTTTCTTCTTATATTAGGATCCGTAAATCCGTAAGTACTTCATCACTTCGCTGGATGGCTTGTTTCGATGAAACATCTTTACCTTTCTTTATGAAAGTTGTTGATCCCATTCTGTCTTGTTCCTTCTTAAAAGTAGTCATTTAGGCTCTAGGCGAAGGTTCTGGAACGTTCTTCTATTTCCTACTTTATTTAGGAAATAAAATTCATGAGATTAGTGTTATGCTAAATACTCTTATTCTTCAGGTAAAAGTACTAATCTTTATCTCATTATAAGTAATTCTACATATACCACTTGTCCACAGAATGTACATCGTCGTGGACTTAACTTATAACTCTGCCATGTTGAATCTATCGTCTCGAATGATTTCACTTCTAGTTTCATTCACACACAAGTTCAGGAATCACACACCAAGTACAGAGTTTTTGTCACTTAGCAACCAAGTCTTTAATTAAAACAATCAGTCTCATCTGCTACTGCATACTATTCTTACTCTTCTTAACAATAACTGTATCTCAATTGTTTTGAAATAATAGATTTATAGGTTATTATTATTATTAGAATAAACATGACTTGAAATTCATATTGTATAAAAAATAAACCTATTAACAACAGTTTTGAATTGGATCATAGGTTGGCCATCCAATCCATGGAAGAGAGAGATACCTACAAGTATCTGGGCTTCCAGCAAGCACGCATCCTTGACAAGGCAAACATCAAAAACGCACTCAAGAAAACATGAGTGCTCGCGTTCACAACATCCTCAAAACACAACTCAATGCCAGAAATAAAATAAAGCAATCAACACTTTTGCCGTCCCCACATATTCGTTCGGCATAATTCCTTGGACAAACATTGAACTCGAAGCACTATAACGCACAACACGCACTACATTCACGAAACACAATATGCACCACCCCAAGTCCGCTACGGAAAGGATGACTCTTCCCCGGAAGGAGGGAGGCCAAGGACTCATCAACCTCATCACCCTATACGATAAACAAGTACACACACTTAGGGAACACTTCCACCAAAGATCACAACAGTCGTCACTCCATTCAGCCATTGTCAAGGCTGCCACACACCTCACACTCCTTGACCTCGCAAACCCCTCTCTTACACTCACCACCTCCGACACCCACACACAGCAGCAGCGTGAATCATGGGCTCGTACTGAACTCCCTGGCAGACATCGCCACGAACTGAGCCAGCCTCATGTCGATCTGGAAGCGTCGAACAGATGGCTGACGAGTGGCGAGCTGTTTTGGGAGACCGAGGGGTTCATGATTGCGATACAGGACCAAGTCATCCCTACATGCAACTACCAGAAAAATATTCTACACGACGCAAACACACATCACGACTTATGCAGGAAATGCCACACTACGCATGAGACGATCGACCACATAATATCAGGCTGTCCCCTTCTCTCCCAAACAAACTACCTCCACCGACACAATCAGGTAGCGTCGATCGTTCATCAACAGCTAGCACACAAACACTCACTTATTCAGAACACGGTCCCATACTACAAGTACACTCCACAAAGCATATTAGAGTCACTCTCACATAAGCTGTACTGGGACCGCCCCATTCACACAGACAAAAACCATACATGACAACAGACCTGACATCACACTTGTTGATAAGGTCAACAAACAGACCTATCACATTGATATTGCAGTGATTATCAGTAATAACATGCAGAAAACTCACACAGACAAGATCAGTAAATACACCTGTAGTTAATAAGTTTTAATAAATAACGTTGTTTACAATCATTGGTACGGTAATGCAGATAGTTTATATAAATTGGATATCACTAATTTAAAATAGTTCTACTACATTTAAAGTTGAAACAACGTTGATAAGCTTCACTGGGACCAATTTTTCATTAACAGATATTATTTAAGTCTTTTACTGCTAAATATGGTGGTCTTAAATGTGTTTATGTCAACGAACTGTTCTGTTAACGATGGACTGTTCTGTTAAGATGTATCACTGTAAATACGCGTCTAAATGTTCAAAGTTCTTCACTTAGTTAATGTCTTGAATCGTATGTAAGTTTATTGTATAAGTACTTGCTTGATGCACTTGATAAAGCCAATTTCTATGACTTTATTCGATTCAGCACTGCGTATGTTCCAAATATGCATTTAATTTCTCGGCACAATGGCAACCCTTACGTATGATCTAACATCGGCACTTTACACAGGGAATTAGATACGTATTAATCTTCTTTTTACCTCTCTTCGGGATATTTCAATCCATCCCTTTTTATTTATTTAAGCCTACTTGATCATCACCCTACAGGGAAAACAAGAATACACACTTAGAGAACACTTCCACCAAAGAGCAGAACACTCCTCACTCCACTCAGCCATTGTCAAGGCAGACACACACCGCAGACCTCTGAACCTCGAAAACTCTTTTCCAACACTAACCACTCCTGACACCCACACTCAGCAGCTTCGTGAATTATGGGCTCGTAAGGAACTCCATGGCAGACATCGCCACGACGTCAGCCAGCCTCATGCCGACATGGAAGCATCGAACAGATGGCTGACGAGTGGTGAGCTGTTTGGGGAGACCAAAGGGTTCATGATTGCAATATAGGACCAAGTCCTCTCCACACGAAACTACAAGAAACACATTCTACACGATGCACTCACAAGACGACAAATGCAGGAAATGCCACACTACGCATGAGACAATCGACCACGTAATATCAGGCTCTCCCCTTCTCTCTCAAACAGACTATCTCCACCGACACAATCTAGTAGCATCGATCGTTCATCAAAAACTAGCACACAAACATTCACTTATGAAGAACACGGTCCCATACTACAAGTACATACCACAAAGTGTATTAGAGTCACCCTCATATAAACTATACTGGGACCCCCCCATTCACACAGACAAAACCATACATCACAACAGACCTGACATCACACTTGTTGATAAGGTCAACGAATAGACCTATCTCATTGATATTGCAGTGCCTATCAGCAAGAACATGCAGAAAACTCAGGAAGACAAGATCAGTAAATACACCGATCTTGCACACGAGCTTCAGAAGCAGTGGATGCAGGACCGAGTAAGTGTTGTACCCATCGTCCTGTCTGCCACTGGTCTGGTGATTCACACATTGCACCACAGTCTCAGCATACTAGGACTTCACAAAACCACTTATGCACAACTGCAGAAGGCTGTGGTACTCAACACTATATGCATAGTTAGGAAATTTGTGAACACAACCACACATTCCTAATCATTCCTGCACATGTCTTTACACTTGGCATTATGTGCTTTGGTCCTTGACCCATCATATTGTTTTTGCTGGGGAAATCCAAGGTTTGAAACATACAAAAATAATAATAATAATAATAATAATAACAGCTACATGCCAATATCATTTGTATACCCTATTTAAAAGTAAAATAACGCTCATGACGTATCCTTGTTTTGATTAGGTTTGTGCAAGAATGAATCTTCCCAAGTCATTGTATGTTATCAGAAAAAAAATCATTGTATCCATATATCTATCCTACATGCATCTCAGAATCTTTTCCAACCAGAATAATATTTTTACCCTTTCTCATTATTTCTAAGGCTTTTTAAGCACCGTATTTCCACAGAAAATAGCTGCTTATTACTTTGAATTTAAAGCACTTCAATTTAATCAGACTCCACAAAAAACACAAAAATAATGAAAATAGACAGCCAATCCGAAGTAAAAAATAATGAATAATAGTTAATTGACGAAACGAATGATTAATGTGTCAATAAGTATACTAAAAATAATATAAAATCAATAGTAATAAAAGCTAAGATTGCTTTTCGAGATCAAAACAAAATTCGTAAGAGAACATACTGTAATACTAATAAAATCATCAATAGCAATGTTAGAGCTATGTTACTTTATGCTTTGAAAAAAAGGAAACTATCAAAGCTGAATATGTGACTTAAAAATGTATTGAAACTAAATATCTAAGAAAGATTCTGAAAATATTTTTCGCGTATCAAGTAAAGAACTGTATGGGAAGTAAAAAAAAATTACTGAATAATATAACAAAAGTGGAAGTGGAAAGATGGAAATGGAAACATAATGTGAAAGAATGAAAATAGGGACTTTTATATAGACATCGAAGGAAAAAGGAATTATCATGGCTTATGCATTGTGGAAAAGGAAAGGAAGAGTGCTGTTCGGAGAGCTAGCCTAAAGCAAGATAACCAATATATAACGACGAAAATAAATTCAGTCCTGTAAGTAATTAGGCACATTTACACAATGAGAAATATTTAATGTTGCTTATGAAACATTGGATATTTTAAAAGGTAAATTCAAAATTATTTTTATTATAATCATTAAAATTTTATTTTTGATCTACAACGAAAATTAGTTTCCACATTCTTGAAATAGAACGAAAATATTGTAAGTATTAAAGATAATACACTGATGGTCAGTGCACTTTTAATCAGGAAGAAGGCATCCCATCGCCCCAAAATTTCCATGATGCGTAGATCATGGGTGCAGATGTAAATGTTTGGCGTAGCACAACGTGAGCCAGTGACGCCCCTGGAAGCAGTATAAGAGAGCAGAACAGAGAGCCGCTGTGCAGTATTGGAATTGAGTTTGGTCGCCGTTCTTGTACATGGCTTCAGTATGCTTCAGTATGTCTTGTCGAATATATGTATGCGTTGTCGAAGACTGGACAGCCAAACAGCCAGGTTTTGACTTTGATCGCAGAAGAATTGATTATTGAGAATGCGGACTAACTTCCGAGAAATTGGTGCTCGTGTTAGAAGAAACGTGGTCACAGTGATGCGAATATGGATCGGTGGGTCAGAAAGGGATGAACTCAACGACATTATGGATCCGAACGGCCTCCTTATAGCACTGAATGAGAGGACAGACATCTTGTGCGTATGGCTTTTATGGATCGTAGATACACTTCAAAAACCCTAACAAAATAATTAGGGTTTGTTAGCCGCAATTAGCGTTCTCACTTACAGTTTGACGTCGTCTACAGCATCAGGGAATGTTTGCAATCTTTGCCTCGGCGACCTTTGACCACTGTTGCGAACGTTGCTATTATTTTCCTTTAATTGGTAATGTGCGAGGCAACGAGGACGAGATGTCACTTGTTGCGATTGTTGTAAAATCTTGACTGCTGGAAGAATACCGAACGAGTCAGACATGTGTTTTTAGACGGAAAGAATTGTGTTTAGTTCTACTTGAAAATTTAAGTAAACGTTTTATATTAGTTATTTTAAAGGATAAGTTGTTCGTGTTTTTTAATTTAAAATGAGCTTTAGTTAAACGTATAAATTTGGCTTTCTTCGTTGATAAGATGTCTTCGCCAAAGGTCTTCCCCGATCATGGTATTTGCTGAGGGTAATATTCTTTATGGTGCCGAAACCTGGGAGTAATTGGCTCAATCAGTGGATTAGTTTCAGTGTGTGCAGTTGTTACCAGGAATTGTTTTAAGTGGATCTACCAGCGATACCAGGGCAAGATGGCGACGGATCTTAGCAGACGAAGAGGAGCAGTACGAGCCGCCATTACGAAAATGGAAGGCGAAATGAAAAAGGCATTCGATTCTAAAGACGCAGGATTGGCAGAGGAACTGCATGAGAAATTGAAGGTTAAACAAACCAAATTAGAAGCTCTAAATGAAGAAATTCGAAGTGAAATTGCTGAAGAAAAAGCGGATGAAGAATTAGCTACTGTGGAAGAATATGAAGATTTCGTTATAACGTGGTTAACAAGAACGCGCAGGATAATTGGTGGCGGCAGTTCTACAGGCGGTAATTCTGCGGTTAGTGTTAATCGAGTGGAATCACCTTCTCCATCAATACGTGAAGGACTCACAATAAGACTTCCAAAATTCGATATGCCTAATGCTTAAGTGGCCAAGTTTTTGGAATACATTTTCTACAGCGGTGCCCGAAAGGCTGAACTGTGTGTAGTTGATAAATTCAACTACCTGAGAAGTGTGTTAACTGGCGATGCACTTCGTTCCATTGAGGGACTGCCCATAACTGATGGCAACTATAGCAATGCGATTGACAGGTTGAGAGATCGCTTTAGCCGAACTGAACAGATAGTGGATGGAATGTTTGCAGCCTTGCTTCAGCTACCTGCACCAAGAAACGAAACGGTGAGTCTTCGTAAATTTTTTGATGAAGTAGAAATTAAAGTTATGGGATTAAAGTCGTTAGACGTTGACATTAATGCATGCAGTAGCATTCTTGTGCCACCGTAATGAGGCGTTTGCCGAGAGACTTGCAGTTGGGATGGGCCCGCCGAACGAAGAGTTCCAATCAAAATAAGATGGACAATTTAATTGATTTCCTACGCCAGGAAGTGGAACTGCGTGAAAGAATACAGTTCATTAATATTACTGATAGTGGTTACAACGGCAATGGGAAAAGAGAGGAAATCGCTTCTCGAAATACACCGAGGGTTGCAACATCAACCACGGCGCTGACCGTTACTAGTGATAATGCTGTTAGACCGCGCTCATGTATGATTTGTGATAGCGTCTCACATCTCATGGCTAACTGTACTATCAAAACGTTAGAAGAACGCATGGACAGAGTTAAAGCAGCGAAGAAATGTTTTAACTGTTTGTGGCCGGGTCACAACTCGAGATCGTGTCGGAGAGAAAAGGCGAAGTGTCGTTCGTGTAAAGGGTCTCATCACACAGCATTGTGCCCGCAGCTGAAGGCGACTGCAAACAAAAATTCAGTTGCGACGGAAACCGCAACGACACAGGTCAGCATTAACCAAATCATAAATCAAGGTTCAAACGACGTCGTCTTACTGAAGTCTGCAGTTGTATTGGTTGATGGAAATAATAGACAAGTCCGTGCTAGGCTTATGATAGATGGAGGAAGTCAACGCAGCTTCATCAGTAAACGCCTATCGAAGCTGGTCGGAGCGACGCAAGTTGGAATAGAGACGATGAATGTGAAAGCGTTTGATCATGGGTCAACCGGATGCCGTGATTATCGTAAGGTACGTGTACGTTTATTTGACCGTAATGGAATTCATAGCGTTGAAGTAACGTTGCGGGAATCGGACAATGTGTGCTCTACGTATTCACTCGTACCGAATGAGTGTTTATTGCGAGAAATGGAAAAGCGAGGTCTCTGGTTGGCAGATCCAGGTTCAAGTACGAAGTGTGATATGGACGATATTGATATTCTTATCGGCGGAGACCTGTATTGGGCTGTTGTTACCGGAAAGATCGAACGCATCAACGATCGACTCGTTGCAGTTGAAAGTGTGTTTGGTTGGCTTCTCCACGGACCGGAAGACCAATCAACTGCGAATTGTGTGACAGTGCAATCGATGCATGTGCATGTACAAAGTGCTGATGTGAATAAACAGTTGTTCAATGAAAAGCAGAAATCTTGTTTGAATTTGGCAGACGGGATTTTCAAAGTGACTGAAGGTTCTTTACGTGGAGGAGCAGATTTAAGGAGCCCAGCCTCCCCCTGCGGAACAGCCGACGACCAATGGCAAAGGAGAACCAGCCCCACCCCCACCTACGAAAGAAGGGAAAGAGGAAAAGAAAGAAAAGGAGATCGCCCCCGAACTCTTAACGGAAGAGATCCTTGGAGACATTGTGGAACTTCCAGAACCACCAGATATTCCTCCTCATAGAGCCATTGTACAGAAGAGGAAAGGAGAGTTGGAATTGAAGAGAAACTACATCTTAGCTCGGCAGCCAGATGTGCACGTGATAGAGAGGGAGATACCTGAACCCGAGGGTCCAGCACCGCCACCCCCAAGCAAGAAGAAAGCGAAAAAAGAGAAGAAGAAAACAACTTATGAACGAGCGATGTTAACTTTTGAAGAGATGCGTACAATCTTAGAGAAAGTTGAGTATTTGCTCAACTCCCGCCCTCTTGGATACGTATCAGAAGACATCAAAGTGATCACTCCGGGTCATTTACTCATAGGGAGACGTCTCACCGTTCCACCACTTGCTTCCCAATTGACGTCACCCAATTCATGCGATTCTCCTAATATACGACAACTTTGGAGGGCTCGCATGGCAATCATAGACAGATTTTGGGAGATCTGGCGGACTGATTATCTGCTGATGCTCCGGACAGCTCACGAACGTCGAAACATTGGTGCAACACTTCCACTGCGGGTAGGACAACTCGTCCTCCTGGATGATGGACGAACAGTACGTCATCTGTGGAAGATGTGTGTCATAAAAGAAGTGCTTCAAGGACGAGATGGGTGCATCGGTTCCTGCCGTGTCTTGCTACCTGACGGTAAGGTTGTAAAACGTCCAATTGAATTGTTATATCCTTTAGAACTTGAAGGACAGAATCTGTGATTTGACTTTACTAGTGACTTTATAGACTTTTAACTGAGGGTTATAACTGACCAATTGTTTTTGCTGAAAGTATACACTTTCAGGGGGGGGAGTGTTGCGAACGTTGCTATTATTTTCCTTTAATTGTTAATGTGCGAGGCAACGAGGACGAGATGTCACTTGTTGCGATTGTTGTAAAATCTTGACTGCTGTAAGAATACCGAACGACTCAGACATGTTGTTTTTAGACGGAAAGAATTGTGTTTAGTTCTAGTTGAAAATTTAAGTAAACGTTTTATATTAGTTATTTTAAAGGATAAGTTGTTCGTATTTTTTAATTTAAAATGAGCTTTAGTTAAACGTATAAATTTGACTTTCTTCGTTGATAAGATGTCTTCGCCAAAGGTCTTCCCCGATCATGGTATTTGCTGAGGGTAATATTCTTTAACCACAGACATTCGCGGCTGCAATGGTGTCTAGAATGTCACGCATGGAGATCCAAATTGTATAATATCGTTTTTGCCGAGGAATATCTCTTCTTTCTGTAGTAACATGATGGTCGGATCCGTGCCTGGCGGCACCGCGGTGAAAGTCTGAGTGAGTCCTGCATTATGCATCGTCTTATTGGTCCAGCACTGTCGTTACGGTAAGGACGCCATTGTAAAGTACTCACCTATTGAACTATCTTATTACATCGCCTACTGAACACGTCTGACCCTTGACCATACAACGACTGGCACACAGACCACCATCCACGATTACAACAAATGAACTTTGGCACAGTATCGAAACTGCAAGGAGTGACATATCCCAAACACACATCCAACCTCTCTTCATCTTACGCTGGGCCATATAGTAGACATTATTACCGCCCATCGTGGTTACACAAGGTATCGAGTTCTCTACATTCCACAAGACGTACCGAGCAGTAATTGAAATCATTTTACTCTTATACCATAAGTTATCTGTGAAATAAATATGGCTTCGGTAGCTCTTGTCTTTTGTAGAGTTGCACTTCTAATAGCCAGCAGTATAATTTAGGAAATTCATTTTAATTTCAGTTTTTTAATCTTAGTTTCAGAAAAGAAATCGTCCTATTTCAAAATGTCAGAATTCCGAAACTTATACAAGCTGCATAGATGAATGCGCTCATGACAGAATGAACAAAACATGTAGGTAAGTGAAGTTACTTTATTCCAGTAGAAGGATTTTTTTAAAATTTTATGATGGATACAAATTTTAAGGCAAAGGTAGTTACTTTATACCGCCATTTTTACATAGTTTTGCAACACAGAAACCATTAAATGTAATTTGTAATTTATAAAAGAAAAGTTTTGATACTTAATATTTTAATTTACTTAATAAAAAAAGACAAATACAACAGAACCTCATTATAACGGACGAATAGGGGCTGAAGGTTGTCCGTTTTAATGGAAGTCCTGTTTATAACAAATAATTCTTAGAGGGGTGTAATGCAGCAGGGTATACATCAATGAAAGTACAATAGTTAGTTATTAAAAGTGTTTATTATACATCAAATAAAAAACAGCCTTCAGCATAGTAGGTTGAATTGAAGAATATGTGTACGTATAAACTGCATTAATTTTTAGAACAAGAAGGTCCTGGTTCATGTAGATTGCTTACATTCATTGGTTTGAAAAAATAATTTATTTTCTGCTTGGTTTCTTTGCTGCTTATTTCTTCAGTTAATAACTGACGGAGGTGTTCATAATATGCAAACCCATTTTCATTTGCCGATTGTTCAACATATTGAATAACAAAATTTAAATGGCCTTTCACTTCGCTCACCTTAATTGTAGGCTGCCAATTTTTTTTAAAACTATCCGTTATAAGCGACGTCCGTTATAATAGGGTCCGTTATAATGAGGTTCTACTGTACTTACAAATATATAGGTTATTAATTTCAAAATGCTGATAATAAATTGTGACTTTCTGAATTCAACAGAATAGAACGTTTGAAAAAAGAAACTCAGTGTAAATGGAAAGTTTCGAATCAGTCCGGCACACAGTAAATAATGTAATAAAATTAAAAATTATAGAAGTTGATGAACGACGTTTCATTTAAATTTTAGTTAACCTTCCTGAATTTTGTTTTTCACGATAATTGTGATTATTAACAAAATGGAGACTCAAAATTCCTGCGTTTTTCTGCTTCGTGCTTCACTTCATTAAAGATATTGAAAGTGGGATAAATTCTATTATATAAAGGCGTTATTTTGTCTGTCATTGTCATAAGACTTTACGTTTTTCCAATTTTGTGACCAAACTGTAAGAGATAGATTGGTCATGTAAATGGATAAAATTTAGAGCTTTTTAAAACAAACAAAATGCTACAAAAAATCTTTCGGAAAAAGTTTTGGTTTCCAAAATGGCTCAAATTTTTACTTTTTCTCAATTTAAACGAAAGTATAAAAGGTGGAAGAGAACATTATATTGATAAAATGTTGGGATTTGAGAGTTCTATCGAACTGTATATCAGTCATTAACAAACGTTTCTGCATTTGGAAGATGATTTTGCAGCAACGGCAACCCCCCCCCCCCCGTGTGAGTGCAAACGGCAATACACCTGAGTTAAGCGGAGGATACACCTGAGAGAAGCCCACAACAAGCTGGGAAGTCGTGTATTCTCCGATCTCCATAGTAATTTCCTAAATAAATAAAGTTTTTTTTTTTTTTTGAAATCTATACATGCAAGGGTTCCGGAGCGAAGCGATGATACTCGTCTAGTGTTAAAAGAAAGACCTTTCAGAATTTGTAAAATTCTTCCTAAAAATTAAAATATGCTATAGAATGTAATTGTACAACAAAATTAATGACAGAAAATGTAAGTAGATGAGCGCAAATTGTCTCTGCATGGCCACTCGATGACATTTTGCGGTCCGTTTTATTTTAAAATCTGTAATAGCTAGAAGTAAATAAAAATTTTCCAAGTCGATGTGGAAATCCATGTAGAAATGCACAATCATATATTCAACACTAAAAATTGTAAATTTTTTTAAGTATTATTTGTTTTGAAAAACATGAAAAAAAAAAAAAACATAAGAAAGACCTTAACAAAAGCGCCTTAAGTTCTGAAACTATGTGAATTATCTATTTCTTCCAAAAATAATAATAAACAGTTAAACAGAGAAACAGTGAATAATCAAGATATTGTGAAGTGATTAATTGTTTAATCAGATGTTGTTTTTTTCTTACATTTTTGTTGCATGCAGCAGCAAAAAGAAGAGCAACAATTGACTTCAGGTTGCTGTTAATTGATGGGCTGCTCTCAGGTTTGGGCATCAATAGAATTAAAAAGAAAAGTATAATTCCAAAAGGTTCCAATGCTTTTTAGGTGAAGAAAGTAAGGAAATACATATCCGTAAACACCCCGTACCGGAGACTCCAGTCTTACCGGTACGAAAATTTCAAGTGTTAAAAGCAAAGTATACTAAAATGTGAATGTGTTCAAAACAATTTGAACAATTATTCATTAATACATATTTTTGGGTTATGTATTATTAAAAGTCAACGATATATATGCTATCTTATCATGATGCGGCACAATAAAACCAGATGTAACCTATTGATTTTTTATTTTTTCATTACCACTTGAATATTTTTCTTTTTAAATAAAGTAAAAAGAAATTATAAAATATTCTTTAATCGTCATTAAGCTTAGCTACCATATGTTGTTATTATCACCACATTATCCGTTTTAAAAGCATAAAAAAAGCCATAAAGGCCCTGACAAATTTATTGCGTCTTTAGTTCTTCAACCGAAACAAAACTTTATAGTTTCTAATAATCCTACAGCATTATAATCTACAAATCTATAATTTATAAAATATAAAAATATACTTTAAAATGATTTTCCATTGTTTTTGTAATAAGGTCAGATCCAAATAAAAAAGTTTTATCTTTTAAAAATAAACGATTTATTATACAAAAAAAAATATAAAAAATTGTCAACTTTTGACAAACTGAAAATCAAAACTGCTTTTAGCAACAATTTTTTTAAAAACTCTTTTTTTGTCGTGTATTTTTTAAAACTTATTGTTACTATAAACAAGATATATTTAACCTTAAAAGATATTTATTTTTTTATCTAAAGCAAACATAAAATAATATAAATATAAAAAATTAAAATCTTACTTTTTTCGCTATATCCTAAACCACTTGAGGTTGAAGCGCCCAGATACACTCTTTAAGCATGTGCTCACGCAATGACGCCATACTGATTTGTTATGCATAAAATCTCGGGCTATTCGAAAAACCAGACCAGTTGCATATATTTTTAAGAAAATACTGCTGTTTTAAAACCGCTGGGGTTAATTTAACCCCACATGGTTCGCGGTAGGTTAACATGCCTAATCATACACTTATTGGACGAACTGGCCGAAACAGGTATAGAAATGTCATGAACAACACTAAAATTTTTAAAAAATGATTTGTTTTTAGAAACTTGGAAAAAGCCTCAAGATAGGCTGTAACAAAAGCGCGTTAGTTCTTAAACAAAATTTGTAATTTCTAATAATCCTATAGCGTCGTAGCAGTAGTCACTTTTAAATACATTCAGTAAATAAATAAATAAATATTTATATGTATATATATATATATTATTATTATTATTATTATTATTATATTATATATATATATAATATTTATATATATTTATTATGCATCTTCGGAAGTGATTTTAAGAGTGCTCGAATCTCTCAAAGCCCGGCTTTTACCTAGTATATTTTCTCTTTTATTAGTTTCTAATTTCTTGAAGAATTTTATAAAAAAAAATATAATGAATGTATACCGGTACCTAACATTTTTCTTAAAGATTATTTTTTACCTTTAATAAAGCTTTGTAGATTTATTTATTTTGTTTTATAATTTTTTTTAATTTCATTGTTTTATTGTTATTTCTTTATTGTTTAGGAAATGAACGAGTTCTATCTTAAAAAATGAAAAATATGAAAAATGAATAATGTTCATTTTTCTTAACGTATATTACTGAATTTTCATTGATTTAGAGATTCTTAAATGAAACATCATTAAACATTCCTTTGCCATTTATTTAACTTTATTGAAATGTTTAGCAGACATTCAATAATGAAAACGAGAAAGTCTCCGACCTAACAGCTAGGATAACACAATAAAAGCTTTTAATGTTTACTGCTTTTTCCAATGCAAGGATATTTCTCTCATAGTACAAATTTAAGATCTCTTTCCTCTACTCACCACGAGATACTAAGCAGAGGAAAAGAGTCATACGGAAACATCACGGAGTACTATAACGAAATGCTTCGGCTCTGCATTAGAATAAATGCTCGTAAAAGCAACTGAAGATTTGGAAACTGGAACATCTGTTGAAGGATGTCCGTGAACAGTTCGTCTCTCACGTGATGTTTAAACATCTGTCAGAATATCAAGCGCTTCTCGTAATCTATCTAAGGCTAGAGAAAGATATTGAGCTCTATTGTAGAACAGGAAGATTTGCAATTGCCTGGAAGGAGTCCTGTTCTTCGCCGTAGACAACTCCTCCAAGATCTATCGCATCAGTGGGTTAATTAAGAAGTATTATAAGACAGATTATTCAAGACGAGCTTGTTGCTCTAAAGCCAGATCCTCATTGACAGACCAGCATGAAGAATGAAATTCCTAACAAAATTGTAGTGAAAACCTAAATTGCAATTCCTCGCTCGTGGATTTAAAACTTCCCGGACCCCGAGAAAAACGCCACCAAAACAATTATCTGCATCTTTCATATAATCAGGCCAGCCAACAGGAGCAACTCAAAGCTGGGTCTCAAAAGCTGCATCTACCATAGGTATTCCATAGGTCACAGAGGAGAACAAATCAGTGGTGCACAATACATAATGTTCCTCTCTTTCTCCTGTAGCTGCATTGCGGCTGTGGCCCGATTTTTGCCAGTTGAAGAAACCAAATTTAAACTCTTCATGAAGCAGAACATCGTCGAGTGACTCGAATTCATTCTTTTAACACTGTAATGAATATTTTTCTCCCCTTCCATTCTCTCCAGATCGAAGTAAAAAATTTCTGCCACGAGATCCGAGGGGATGATCGTCATCTTTCTATGCAAGTAGTCTTCATTATTAGTTTCCTGACGACCTGCTTATTAAAATGGATTAAACTAAGACGTTCTTTTGCAAAACATCTCGTTTTCGATTATTGTCAATACCGGCATTATTGAATGTGTTATTAGAAAAATATCATTGAACAACTCTAAAAATCGGGAAGGTGTGAATGCTCTTTCAAACTCGGAATGGAAAGGAATATATCGTAGCTTATTGTAGGTATTCAATGAGGAAAAGTAGACAACATGGTCAACTACAGAAAAAAAGAATAGATAGTGGTTACTTGGGCCCCCTCAGAGTTTAAACTTATCTGTTTGAGCGTTCTATCACTATTATTATAGAAAATCATGCCCTGTGGTGTCTGACGAGATCCTAGAGGACGCTGGGGCCTACGACTGCAAGAATTTGACTTCCAAATTACTTACAAGTCTTTCAAAAAACAGTTGGATCTGATTGTTTCTTAAGCGCAGCAGTTGACGAGACCACTGGTACTGACTGAATTCAACCTTTTATATTTTGATATTTCTACTTTCAGAATTGAAGAGGCACATCAAGAGAATTCGTGGCCTCGAGAATTTATCGATCATATTAAATAAAACAAGGGGACACTGATATTTGAACTTTCCGATATAGGCTCAAAAGTTTTGTAGTCTTTTAGTAGACTCAAAATTCATCTTTGTCATGGTGAATTTCTTTATCGATGGCATCTACCCGAAAAATGGCGAAACATTGTCGATAATAATGGAGCATATTTGGTTTAAATAAATTCATTTTCACACTTTAAGAAAACTAGTTTAATTTTACTAAAAAAAAAACGCCATGAACTTTTTCACAGTTCCAAATAAAATCAATTATTAAAGTTCAAAATACGTACATCAAAATACTTATCTTCTTTTAATCCAAACTAGACATATAAATATCGATGAATAAAAAAATAAAATAACATAAAAAAGGAAAGAGAAATCATTCTCTCACTAAGACAATATAATATATTGCTACAGGGTTTTGTGTCGAGCACAAATGGACGGTAGTGGGGTAACGGAATGCGACTTGAACACAAGAGGTTCTAAAATTACAGAGACTTTATTAACTCGATTAGGATAAATTACAGTTAATAACGAAAGAGAATTTCGAGTCTTCGATCCATCAGGGTTGTCTTCCTCCAAATGGGATGTCGACTGCGTTGTCCTTCTTCCGTTGACGGGACGTCCGGATAGGTCCAGGATGACTGGGGTTCTTTTAGGCTGGTCACGGTAATCGATCCCCGACGTCTAAGGACTAACGCCGAACCTCTTTGGTGCTCTGCGGCGATGGGACGACTCCTCACGGCAAAGGTTGACTTCTCCGTTGCCTTCGGATGATGACCGGGCCTCTAAGTAACACTGCGGCGAAGGAACTTCTTCACATGGCAAGGGGTTGACTTCTCCCAATTGTCCCGATTGACTTGTCCTGACTACTGGAACCTCTTCGGTAGCCAGACTTCACAGATGTAATCTTCTCCGTACCGGTTGGGAATACTGGCGGGACCTCTTCCAAATACACTGCGGGATACCGTCTCTTGAACTGGCCCCAAACGATGCTACCGAATCCCCACTCGGGTGCCAAAACGATACTGCCTTCTCCCGGTTGGGATTCTTCCGTGAGCTGCACGTCACGCCGACGATTCGGCTTTGACCCTCGGTAAGGACGTTTCTTCTCCTTCCAACGGGTATCCTCTGAATGGGCGGTTGTCCCACTTCCTTCTCGTATCCTCCGTTCCTAACGGAGATCCTCTGTAAGGGCGGTGGTCCTTCTACGTTCCGCTCTCTTCTCTTCTCCACGGAGATCCTTTATCTGGGCTGCTACCCTCAGTCGTTCCGCTACTCGATCTCCTCAGTGGGATGCCGCCGAGACGAACTCCTATGTTCTGCACCAACTGGTGATCCTCCGAATGGGCTCCTGCCCAAAGACGAGATCCTATCTGCTACTCCAACTGGAGACCTGGCTGGGCTGCTGCCCCAAGACGAGATACTGCACTCTGCTCCAACGGGAGACACTCCTTGTTGGGCGGTTGCCCACGACGAGATACTGCACTCTGCTCCAACGGGAGACCTGGATGGGCTGCTGCCCCAAGACGAGTTGCTGTTCAGGCGTTCTGCGCCTTGTTTTATAGGCGTAGGATGCTGCAAACGAGGCTGAGGACAGGTCGACTCGGCCGAGGTAAGCAGGGAAGGTCGAGTCGACGTCGCTAAAGGGGGAGCGGACCAAACGCCTGGTAACAATATAACAACTAAATTATATAATACTTAAAATCATGAATAAACAAAGCAAGTGAAATTGGACAATAAAAACGGTGACAATTGTTGTAAGCAACAATTGTTGCTGTGTTTATTCATGATTTTAAGTATTATATAATTTAGTTGTTTTATATTATATTGTTTTAGTGAGAGAATGATTTCTCTTTGCTTTTTTATGTTACTTTATTTTTTTATTCATCGAACTAAACCTTGAAAAAGTTTTAAGAAATTAAAACGAAATATTGGTGTCAACGGTATTCTGCAGTGAAGGTATTTTGAGTTTATTTATGTGTCTAGTTTCAATTATTAAAGGTTTAAGAAGAAACAATGTAGGAATGGAGAACAGCCTGATAATAATCAAGTCTTAAGAATTAGATGCAATTACTGAGTTCAAAAACCGACTGTACTAAGTATTCTTTTCAAACTTTAAAAAAAAGTAAATATTTCTGATTTGATGATTTTTTTTATGTTCTTTATGTAGTTATAGGATTCCTTTATACTGAATTTATTTATTTAATTATTGTAGGATTTCTTGTTTAGTATTAAGGATAATTTTAGAATGATTCCGAAGTAAAAATGTGATATCCGTGAAAAAATATAGTAGTGGAAAAATCTGTTCATTATCAAAATAACCACATCATCACACTAATAAAATATATTCAATAAAATACATTTATATTATGCATTATATACGGTAATACCTTATATTTTTTTTTTCATTTTCCTTTAGTTTTTCGGAAGTTTACGGGAGTTATTTTATCAGAGCTATAAACTATTGCATCTTTTGCAATCCACTCCTTACGAGTATTATGCAACTGAACAGTTTGGTCGGTTCAATTGAAGATTGAAAACAGCTGTCGAAATTGTGTGCGTTTCTGCTTTTTTAAGTGATTTCACTGTGGGGAGAACTGTGGAAATGACACCGTTGAAGAAAAGTGTATTTGTTACACTGCAGAAGAAAGGTTATGCCACTAAAGAGTTAGATTGCACAGAGAATTAGATATAAACAGTTCTCACTGTGACGGCTGATAAATAAATGGGAAGAAACAGATAGTACTGAACAAACGAAAAGTAAAGGCTGAAAGAAGATATCAACACCATCCCAGTATAGTTTTTCTCGAGAGACATGAATTTCATTCACAAACACATGTTTGCTTCGCTGTTGAAGATGCACTGAGAATACTGCGAAATATGTAACTATCCTTCGTGACCCTTTGCAACATTCAGTCAGAGACAAGTTTGGTGATGTCCAGGATGTGATTTTTCAAAATAAGCTTTTTGTCATCGAGACAGAACAATAAGTATTTAAACACGTGCGAGGGTCACTCTTAATTAATTGAGAGGTGGAAAATGCGCTTATGTTTAGAATTGTTTGTAGCACGTGCTGTAATGAAAGTTATACGAAAAAGAATGTAAGCAGCGATTACATCATCATTTGGCGATGAAGCACTATGTCGGGCTCAATTAAAATGCAGAAATTAGTTGGCTTACAGAATATCGCACTTTACATACTTCGTCGGACTATACGATACATACGAATCGTCGACCTCCTAGATGCTCCTTCAAGTGAGGAAACAGGTGAAAGTCGCTGGGAGCGAGGTCCGAGCTGTAGGGAGGGTGGTCGATGATGTCTCAGCGAAGCTGCTTCAACAGCGTGGTGGTCTTCTGGGCTGTACGAGATCGCGCGTTGTCGTGAAGGAAGATGAAGCCCTCGATGAAAAGTCCTGGCCGTTTCCTGCTGATTGCTTCACGCAATCATGTCAAGGCCTCGCAGTATCGGTCAGTGATCACTGTGTGCCCTCTTTCCAAAAACTCCTCGAGTATGACACCTGCACTGTCCCAAAACACAGTGGCCATCAACTTCCCGGCAGATGGCGTCACCTTAAACTTCTTTGTCTTTAAAGAGGAGAAGTGTTTCCATATCATTGACGACCGCTTACTGCTGGGGGTATAGTGGTGGATCCATGTTTCGTCATCCGTGACAATGTGATGAAGAAAACTGTTCTTTTCCGTAGAGAATCGTTGTAAAAGTTGCAGACTTACACCCATGCACATCTCCTTGTGTTGGTTGGACAGATTTCGTGGAACCCATCAGGAACAAACTTTCCGATACTGCAGAATATCGTGAACAATGTGACGAACGCTTCCGAACGACATTCCCAATTCTACTGTCATATGCCGTAACTTGATCGTACTATTATCCTGAATCAGCTCCTCCACGCAAGCTGTGTTCAAATCGATTGATGCCGTGCTGGGTCGGCCACTGCCATCCTCGTCGGTGACGTGTTCTCTACCGGCCGCAAACTTTCGACACCATTCTGCGACATGCTCACGAGACATTACAGTCTCTATGTAAACCTCTATCAACTGCCAGTGAATTTCAGCCGTGATTACATGTTTCGCCTACAGAAATGGAATAACGGAGCGGATTTCTTCGCGAGATCATTTGTGTTTATCTACCACTAGCGCTGTAAGTGGCGAGTGGCTGAAACTCTGCACAGTTGCCAACCGCATATATTAGAATTACGGCACACAACTTTCTGTTTGAATAGAATGGATGGAGATTTTCTCATTTATGAATAATTTCGTATTTGAAGTGTTTAATGTTTTGCATTTTTTTATGTCCAAGTGTCTAGAGATCGAGAATTTTTAATTCTCATTGAGAAATAATTTTATAGTTTAAGTGGTTAAAACGCAGATGTATTGACTTCGCTGGATCAATATATCTGAGATTCCAGGGTTCGAAACCGAGATGAGATTTATTTCTTTTCTTTTCTTATTTTGCTCATTCTATAAGATTATCCTATTATTCCTTTTTATTTTTTAAAAGAAAAAAAAACAGTCAAAGAAGTAATGAAACGACAGAATTTTCGAACAATATAAAGTATGTTTTATTTACGAATGTACAAAATGGTTATATGATTTTTCAATTACGATTTAGATAAGAGAGGTGTGCAGCAATTGATAATAACGGCGTTGTTCAGTTGCAGATGATAGTCATTCTGGATGATTTTTGGAGATAGGAAACAGTCGATTGTGCAACTAGCGCCTTGACAAGAACATCATTGAATGTTTTCAATGATGAAAGAGAATCATTGATGTAAAATGTGACACTAAACTACTCATGGGTTGCCTAAAGCATTGGACCGTGGCATAAAGAAGACAGTATTCTCCGCAAATTGTTGAGAACGAGCCTTGTAAAGTAGCGTTATTGCATTGAATGAATCTTGAATGCTGACATAGAAATCATCGCACATAAGGGTTGCATGGACACAATATCGATGGAAATATTAATGTGGTGATATAAAAATGATGGAAGTTGAAAGGGTTTTCTTTGAATGATTCATTGACCGATGTATTATCAACAAGTCCAACAATGACTCTCTTTGGAATTTGTTCTATGAACGCGTTATCAAAGGATCCCTGTAAGGTGCCCTGGGTTAGAGAAAAGACTTTGCATTCTACACGATTAAGGGATATTTGGCGTGGTGTCGAGTAATATTTTTGAATGAGAAATGAAACACTTGGTGGCATTTTCAGTTTTCTAACGAACATAGAGGCATGTTTGATATGAATTTTGTAGGCTGAAGCATATTCGGGAGAGAGCAGACAGAATGAATTTTTGTTTCGAATAATTCAAATGCAAAGGTCTACTCATTAGTTCATTAGTAAGTAAGGCGAGTTTCTGCTGGAACAAATCAATAGATCAGCTGATTTAGCTTCTTTAAAGAGTTCTTTGAAGAGTTCCTATTGCTTTTTTAGTCTCTCGTTTGTAGTGGTGGCAGGATCAAGTTCGATAAAGGTACTTGGAGTATCCTGGTACCAACCCGAAGCAATTAGTAGGAAATCATTTACATCTTGACCAAAATTCAAAAAAGTTTCAAAATAAGCTCTAAAACTGTAGCAATTATCAAAGTCCGAAACGAGTTTATCATTTAGGTAAAAATCGATTTGACTTAGAAGTGAATGAAGAATGAAATTGGCAACACTTAGTTTATCAGCAGCTCCAATCGCCTCGTTGTTTGCTTCTTTGACAATTCGGACTTAAAGGTGGAGAAGAGTTTGTGAAAGATCTAAGTATTCCTCAGTTGCACCATTCACTAAAAATTCAGTCAATGCACTGTCAGCGTAATCTCAGCAATGAGATTAGATAGAATTCGCTATCTAAAGTATTATTGATGGAAATCCTTGTTGGTGGTTTAGCAAAGAGGTCTAATTAGAGTGATTAGAAAAACATTTATAGCCCTTTGGATGGGGGAATTGTGGTGGATGCCCTTACACTAGCGATTGAAAAACGTCTCCTTCTGGTTTTTACTGATGATGGTATCTGCGACGGGCTAGAGCAAAATGATTCTGCAACTTATGCTGTCGTTTTCTAGAGAGAGTTACTGAATTTCCACTGTGTTTCCGTTTCTTTTTCTGGTTTCTTGTTCTGCAGAGGAAAGAATATCATTCACAGTCTCACGAAATCTCTTTTTACGGCCTCTTTAAAGTGAACTCCCTGTTCGATAATATTTCAAAATCGAGTCCTCCCATGCAAGGCTGACTGTTTGCAGTTTGGATTATTTGTTTGAGGAAAGGTTGAGCCCATTGCAATAAAGAAGAGAATAGGCCTCCTAGTCCACATCCACGCTAATATCGATGTCCAATAAGCACTGGTATTTCGCCATGACCTACTTGGTTAGCATATACTGATCACATTTTAAGGAGTCACAGTAATAGGGAGTGGGAAGGCAACGAACCATTTTTTTAGTGAATAGAACGAAAATGTAGTTATACTATTACTCATTCTCACTTAAAAGGAATAGGAGGTCCTGCATCATAGTGCAGATGAACAGAAATAGTTTCAAAAGAATGACATAGTAGAGGTCGAAAATAGAGATTGGTGTAGGATTGCATGATGAGATCTCCATCAATGTCTCGAATTAGGATCTTGCTTAGTAGTAGAGCCATTGTGTCTCCGACAACGCTGCTTTCCATAATATCAGAATAAATATAAATACTCAAAGAATAAATTTAACATGCTATGATAATTATTAATTGAAAATGAAAACAAAGCAGCAACACACTAGAATTGCCTTTCTGATTCAATTATGGAGAGGATTTGGGAACGGCCGTTTCGTCCTGCAACGGACTCATCATCCCAAACTCGCCTCCTCCGATAAAAGAACCAGAAAAGCAAAATCTTATATCGAAATCACTGACCAATCTGGCAGTGACCTCCCAAAGAAAAACAGGCAATGTAATTATTTCATGTGTCGTTAGACATCATCAAAACCTTTAACTACAACTCTTAGGACAAAACCTCCCAAAGAAAAACAGGCAATATAATTATATGATGTGTCGTTAGACATCATCAAAACTTTTAACTAAGACTCATAGGACAAAAAGGCTTTTAAATTAAAAAAGCAGAATTTGAACATAACTAATGTAAAAAATTTCACATACTGTGATAATTATTAAATAAGAATGAAAGCAAACCAGCACCACACTAGAATTGCCTTTCTGATTCAATTATGGGCAGGATTTGGGAACGGTCGTTTCAACCTGAACGGTCTCGTTAGCCCAAACCTGCCTCACCTTTTAATGATATTATCTTTTTTCCTTTGGGAGGTCACTGCCAGATTAGTCGGTGACTTCCATATAGGATTTTGCCTTTCTGGTTCTTTTATCGGGGGAGGGGGGTTTGGGCTGAAGAGTCTGTTGCTGGACGAAATGGCTGTTCCCAAATCCTTCCCTTAATTGAATCAGAAAGGCAATTCTAGTCTGGTGCTACTTTGTTTTCATTTCCAATTAATAATTATCACAGCACATTAAATTTATTAACTTAGTTATGTTCAAATTCTTCAAATTTAGGTTGAAACGACCATTCCCAAATCCTACCCATAATTGAATCAGAAAGGCAATTCTAGTGTGGTGCTGGTTTGTTTTCATTTTCAATTAATAATTATCACAGCATGTGAAATTTATTCCGTTAGTTATGTTCAAATTCTGCTTTTTTGGTTTAAAAGCATTTTTGTCCTACGAGTTGTAGGTAAAAGTTTTGATTATGTCTAACAACACATCATATAATTATATTGCCTGTTTTCCCTTGAGAGGAAGCTGTGATCATTCAATATGAAAAAGATTTAACAAAGAGGAAAGTGAAAGAGTCAATTATTATATATCTGTCTAATTCTTAAAACACCAAGTTGTCTTATAACA
Source organism: Thereuonema tuberculata (assembly GCA_023159025.1). NCBI lineage: Eukaryota > Metazoa > Arthropoda > Chilopoda > Scutigeromorpha > Scutigeridae > Thereuonema > Thereuonema tuberculata. Next base: position 375,294 of record JAFIDM010131102.1, read on the forward strand.
ATATAAAACCGTATTGTTTAAATTCTTTTTTATAGAGAAAACTTCAATTACAAGTTCAGAAAGTAGGCCAGTCAATATCGACACAAAAAAAAGCAAGCATCGCAAACGGGCATGTAAATACGATTTTTTAATATGTTGTTAGGACCCCTGAGCGTAGTTTATACTAGGGTAACCAGATTTTTACATTGGCAAAGCGGGACACCATTGACCGGGGGGGGGGGAGACTGGAAAGGAAAAAAAAAAGGAATCTCCAGTTCGACAATCAAACAAAAAAAGGAATTCAATAACCAAAAAATAATCGGGACTTTTTTAAAATGCCGCGGGACGCAGGGCAAATTGTTAAAAATCGGGACTGTCCCGCCAAAATCGGGATGTCTGGTTACCCTATTTATACCCAAGTTTGCAATCCTGAAAACCCTGTGCTACTCCTGGGGTATTCGAAAAACTGCGAAATTCGGGCACTGTGTCAGTTTTGTCGAAAAAAAACACCGGAAGGAAGCGTTTTTCGGGTATTGTAACTCTATACGTTTGTAAAGAAAACTAAATTTGCTAGAATTTGAGCCCAACACGAGATCTCTAGGCCTATTGGTTGCGGAGATATAGCCAGTCAACGATGGACAACTTTTTCCAAAAAGTGGAGAGTTATCGGTAGAGTCATGTTCCAAGACATGTACCGGCTAAACTAAATGTTCTAGAGACAGATTATGAGAGAAGAGCTTGTAGAGAATTGAATTACCTGCAATTTGATTCCAAAATGGTGCCTCTACGCCTCATAGTTTCCTCAAAAACGAGAAAACACTAAAACATCGCAATTTGGAAAAATGAGGAAAACATTGTATTGAATCATGTTTGTATGTATTTCTGTAAAAACAGGTGCAAGAATGTGAAGTTAACATTGTGATCTGGCCCAACATTGTTAACAAGGTGATCTGGCATCGCAATGATTCAGTCAGAGCCATTGTTGGGATACGTTAGCTACGTTTTCAACAGCTTTGGTACAAACGTAGCTATGGTGTTTATTGGATACCACACGATGCATCTAAGAGGAGCACTAAATCAGCTGAACGCCTGCGACGCTCTGCTTCTCTCTCCTGCAGTGACATGTTATTTCATGAATCAACACCCATCAAAGTGTCCCAGGCAGAACTGCTATCCAACGAATCTAACAAACGCTTGATAACCACGATGTGTACTGAATTTGAAAGGCAGGGTATCGAGGTACATCAATCTCAAGAAAATGCCTATACTGATATAGTGATGAGTGCACTCTCTAAGAGCTCATCGTTCGACCAAGTTTTCATCATTGGGGAGTACGTCGACCTACTGATCCTCCTCAACGGCTTAAGCTCTGGATAGACGAACGTATACTTTCAGAAAGCCGGCAGAAGTGGGTCAGAGTGCACTCACTATACAGCAAAATCCTTCACATGTGGAGAAATGAAGGTTCCACGAAGGATGGTTGTGTTCCTGCATGCCATCAGTGGGGTGTGACACGACCTCTGCCCTTTTCTGGCAAGGCAAAATGAAGTGGTGCAACATACTCAAAAAAAAAATACCCTTGGATAGATCTCGCCAGCATTTTTCTTGATCGAAACTCTAACCAGCACGAAGTAGGAAATGCTGGCGAGAAGATCTTGATGAACCTCTACGGCGGAGATGCGGGAACGCTGAACACCCTGCAATACTCAGCATTTGTTAAATCGACAGCAACGGCCAAAGTCAACCTTGCCCGCCTCCCTCCCACCACAGATGCTGCAAAATATCATTCGTGGAGGACCTACCACCAGGTGCAAAAATGGTTGGGGATCGACAGAAACCCTTGTGATTGGGGATGAGCCACCAGCGAACAAGGTCTCATGCCCATCACAATGTGTGCAGAGCCCGCTCCTCAGACCCTGCTTAGGATGGTGGCTTGCAAATGCAAGAAAGTGCTTTCGTGCACTTGCAGAAAGGCAGGGCTCAAGTGATGTATCCTATATTTCTTTTGCCAAGAGCACAGTTGCACAAACATCACCCCTGTTGTCCTGTACGAGGAGGATGAGGATGTGGACAACCCAACACCATATGGCGACCCGCCTTCACCTCCAGAAAACGTCGTCCACCCTCCCACTCCCTCCCCCACTACCCAGATTGGATGAGACACGGCCCTTCCAAAAGGCGAAGTTCTAAACTACTGTGGTGTTTATGCTTGACTGTGTACTTAGAATTTTCTTCTTTACATTTATGTTTCCGCTGTTTACTTTATGTTTACGTTTACTTTATATTAGTGTATGTTTATTTGAAGCCATATGTTAAATCTATAATTTTAACTTCACATTCTTGCACGTGTTTTTAAAGAAATACATACCAACATAATTCAGTACAATGTTTTCCTTATTTTTCCAAATTGCGATGTTTTACAATTTTTTCGTTTTTGAGGAAACTGTGAGGTATACAAACGCAATTTTGGAATCAAATTGCAGCTAATTCAATTCTCTACAACTTCCTTGACTTTTCTCTACAACCTTTAGTTTAGCCGGTAAGTGTTTTGGAACATGACCCTACCGATAACTCTCAATTTTTTGGAAAAAGTTGTCCAACTTTGACTGGCTATATCTCCGCAACCAATAGACCTAGAGAGCTCAAGTTGGGCTCAAATTGTAGCAAATATAGTATAGAGTATAGAGTAAAGATACCCGATAAACGCTTTCTTCACGTGGTTTTTTTCGACAAAACTGACATAGGTGGCCGAATTTCGCAGTTTTTCGAACACCACAGGAGTAGCACAGGGTTTTCAGGGTTGCAAACTTGGGTATAAGCTACTCTCAGGGGTCCTAACAACGTATAAAAAAATCGTAGATACATGCGCCTTTGCGATGTTCGATGCTTTTATTGACTGGCCTAAAGTTGTGAGAACAGCCAACGTGGATACATCTCAAAGAAATGACGATAACAACAACAACTGACAATAAGATGACAATAAGATGAACAACAACAACTTACAATAGAAAACAATCACACTTCCAATTCCAGTTAGAATCTTCCAGATCTTCAACCCACCCACTTCTACAATCAACAAGCCCACTCACCGCATCACAGACAATGTCACCTCTGACGGCAACCTACGAATAAGACTCTGCAGTTTAATTGGCCAGAATTTGTTGCATAATTAAAAATCTCCTATAAAATAACAGACTCGTCTCCAAAATAACCATCTTGCTGATGATGGGGTTCGTGTAATCCCGAAACTGTCCATGGACTTTTTAACGTATTGTGTTTTATTATTTTTTTGTTTTTAACCTTGATAGTGTGAATAACTGTATAATATATTAAATGACTTTTAAGAAACCACACGTTAAAATAACTTTTTAAAATCTACATTGTGCAAGAATTGCGCCGTGGTGTTGCGACTACCCGCATTGAGTTTGCATTAAGATTCTTAGTATGCATGGAAGTGGATGAAGCTTGATTTTATGGAGTGACGAAGCGCACTTTTATTTGAACGGTGATAGTAACATACACAACTGCCACTTTTGCACTTTTGGGCTGTGACTAATCCACATGTGAGTCTGCAGATGCCTATCCACTCACTGAAAGTCACAGTGTGGTGCGGCTTTACGTAATCGTTTATCATCGGTTCTTATTTTTATGAGGAAACTTACCGAAGTGGACCAGTGATCTGTTTCTTCAATGCTATATGGTATTACGCAATGCTAAAGAACTTTGTGGTTCCACAACTGCAGCAAAGAGGATGTCTCGATTCGACCTTCTTCATGCACCACCCCACATCGGATGTCGGGTGAGTTGCAGCAACATTTCTCTGACACCAGAATCATTAGTCGTGCATTTCCCACAGCATGGCCACCGAGGTCACCTGATCTCAATCCTTGTGACTATTGGCTGTGGGGATTTCTTAAAAGCATTGTGTATCAAGGACATGTCCCCGATATCCCGACGTTGAAAGATCGAATTACATTACAGGTGCAATAAATCCATTCTGATATGTTGCTAATTGCCGTGGAACATGTCATGCACCACATGCAGCTCGTGGAACATCACAATTGTCCTCATATGGAAACATGTTTCTAATTATCAATAAACGTTCTATATATTGCTACGAAAACTTGATGTGTGCTGTCTCATTTGGCAATTACTCATTCATTACTCGTATATACTACAACCTTTGCAGCACCACATTTTCCTCTGTTGGCGACTTTTGGTATTATTTTTTTTTTAGAAATCGAAACCGCATGTTCCACTCTGTATGTCCACCAAATGTTGTTTGTCAATACATTCTCGCTAGAGGGCTCTGAACACCTCACGTTATTTTATGCCCACCCGATACTTTAACAATTTTTACTCTTTACTCTTGATTGAAAATAAGAGTTTGTTGGATTTTGTCAAGCGTTCGAACAATGCAACAATTTGATCAACGTTAAATGCATCTCTTCTCCTGAAAGCAAGCCATGCAGAAAGTTCGAATGAGCTACTCTCAATCGAAATTCCAATTATGTCTCTCTCTCACGAACCTTCCAACAATCTATTCAGGAGATACATAAAGAGTATTTCCACCAATTTACTGGAATCTTTCAAAATTCATCGATCGGGTTTCATCAAATGTAGGAATCCTCATCAATACATAAAATTTACTGGCTTCTGAATAAAAATATCGTATCATACGACATAATATATTTTTTATCTAAATCAGGTTTTGAAAAAGCGAGACCTTATTTGTTTTACTATTTCATAGTCGGAACTAGAATCCTACTCTCAACAGTCTCTTAAAATTAGATCCGATGCCGAGCCGTCAGTGATATCATTACTTTCCAACAGATTCAAATTTACACTGAAGGTGATGGTCGACTCAAATCCAGAATTCTATGTACATAAGCATAAATAAAAAAAAAAAAATAGAAGCGAGCAAAGTCAGACAAAAGCAAATTTCCAAATAGAAAAAGCATGTATAAGGGGCGTTCAAAAAGAAACGAGCCAGAGTGTGTAATAGGCAAACCGGTGACAGAAGGATAATATCGTTGCATGTGTAACCAAGATTGGTTCCGACACGAGTGAGTGCGAAGTTCACAGCCCGCCGCTAGAGGGTCACGGGTGCAAGTCACGTGACTAAAAGCTAGCAGAAGCATATGTCAATCGTCCAACGAGGTCATTCACGTTGTAAGCAGTGAAACAGTGCAATGGAGACGTCTAAAGAAGAGCAAAGAGGTGTTGTTCGTTTTCTGACAGCAGAAGGAGTAGGAGGAACATACACACAAGTGTACGGTGAACACTGCATGTCCCTTCACTGCATAGGCTTCAGTGCTTAGGCTTCCCATAGGCTTCCTAAAGGCTTCACTGCTTAGGCTTCCCATAGGCTTCCTAAAGGCTTCACTGCTTAGGCTTCACTGCATAGGCTTCACATAGGTTTCACTGCTTAGGCTTCACTGCATGTCGGACGACGATGTTGTGAACTGGTTTTTTTGAAATTCACAACGCAGCCCCGGGAATTTTACGAGACAGCCATTCATCGCCTTGTATCGCAGTGGGACAAGTGCCTCAACAGCCAGGGCCAATACTGATTTCTGTTCCTTGGCTTCCGGCTCGTTTCTTTTTGAACGCCCCTCATATTTATCTCAAAATCTTTCTTTTTTATTAGTATCTAATCATTTCTCCATCTTGGAAAAGTTCTCGGATCCACCGATTTCGCTGATCTCTTCGCCGGACAGTAAGGCTCGTAGGGTCTCCGTTTTGTGTAAACGTCGGCCTGTTACCTCCCTTTTACCGCACATTGTGAACAATTGTAAACGGTGTATACTTGAAATGCCGACAGTTCCTAGGCCTTCCAGAACAATCAGATCTATCACCTACAGAACATGTCTGGAACATTTTTGGACAGCGATTACAATGACTCCGCAATGTGGGTGAACAAGCCCAACAAATCCAAGACATTTGGATGAATCTTCAATGATACCATTGGATATATATATGTATGAAGTATATCGCATTTATCGCCGTAAGACGGGTGTCCTACAACATACTGATATGTACGATTTTGGGCCTGTTTTCCGAAATAAACAGCTGCAGTGCTTTCACAGTGTTCTGGCGTAATTTTCTTTTTCAATCCTCTTTGCACAGGTCGTGTTTCATTAAGATCACTGTTTTTCCAAGTGCGTCGGTTTTTTTGGGCATAAAGTGTAGATGTCGTAGCTTCATGCTGAAATTAGACAGTTCAGGAAATGTCTAGGCATTTCTGGAAGCACTAGCACATCCTGTAATGAATATTTGTTTCATCTGCCCAGTTTTTTTTAGGCATTTCCTGAACAGCTATCCCGATTTCTTCCCATGCTGTAACTATACAATTTCAAAATATATCGAGTCAGATTTAACTTTTATGAAACGCCTAACATCTAATTAGCACATGACTATACAAAACTGCTCGGTGTCCATTTTATTTTTAGTCTCGGTAATTGGCGCCTCCAGATCCTGATAAGGTCATTTTTGTTGGAATATTTATAATTTGTGATTGAACATTGAATAATTAATTTAAGTAAGGAACATTGAACAAGGCTTTAATGAAAGAAAATCGCGAGATGTGCATCTATCATTGTCATCACGTTGTCGCGTAAATTGTGTTTGTTCAGTCCGTGAGAAGCAAAAAAAAAAAAAGATGGCTGCTTCTGTAAGTAAATGGCTCTTAAGAAGTAGGCTTAAAATAAATAAAAGGGATCGATTGGAATATCCCAATGAGAGCTAAAGGAAGATTAATACGCATCACATTCTCTACAAAGTCCCAATGTCTCTTCAAACGTAATGATTTCCAATGTGTTGTGAAATCAATTGTATAAGTGGAACATACTCAACGCCGAAGCCAATAAAATCAATGAATTGGTTTTATCTGGTGCATAAAGAAAGTTTTTACGAGAAAGTTTCACTCATTGAAGATACCAAGTAAGTAAAGAACTTTTGAACATTAGACGCGTATTTTACAGAGATATACCTAAACAGAACAGTTCATCATTAAGTAGAACAGATTGTCAACATAAACACATTTACAACCAACAGATTAAAGAGTGAAAGACTTGTATATTATCTGTCAGCGAATAAATGGTTCCGGCGATGTTTTCAACGTTTGTTGAACTATAAAGTAATAAAACTTTAAAATAGTGATATCAAACCCTTTATATATATTTATTCTCTGCGTTCCATTCAATACCAATGATTATATATTTAAATTAATATATAAATTACATATTATATACATTATCTTGTCTACTGTTATTCATTAATACTTATTAACTATATGATTACAACAGTACAAACAAATAATTTTTAAAATTTTTCAAGATAAACATCGTGGAGGAGGGGGTCATACCTCAACTTTCCTAATCTACCCACCTAATCTACTGACACACATGTTTCGTGTCAATAGCATATTAAGTTAATTATTTTCCACACTTATTTTATCAGAACTGTAAATATTTATTGGTGATCGTGGTACGGGAATGGTATTTGTTAGAGGAAGAGCATAAACACTCTTAAGCATTTCAGGAACTCTCTATTTTCATTGGACAAAAAGCTGGAATTTTCAGCTATTACAACATCTGCAAAAATCGGGATAGCAATTCAGAAAATCCAAAAAAAAAATTGCCAGATATTGAAACAAATAATCGTTGCAGGATGCGCTAGCCTACACATTTCTTAAGCTGTCAAAGTTCAGCTAAGACATATATATTACACACATGGTAAGATTAGAAATGGAATCATCTGCTTGTAATTTTTAGTCAGTTATGTTTTTCAAGTTAAAAGTTGATCATTTAATATTCTACATATTAGTTTTTAACCAGTAGTTCTAAAATTTAGAATTTAAAGTATCCAAAATAAAGAAGAGAGTGAAATGGTTTTATCTGGTATTTATTATTGTTATCACTTTGAATCCATTTTACTAATGTTTGATTTATTGTCTTGGTTGTTTATTTTTTATTTTATTCTCTTTTGTTCTTTTAATCATTACATTCAACAATTATTAACAAGAAATTATTTTTCATTGAACAATGTTATTACTTTTTCTAAATAAGTTCTTTCAACTACGGTATATTAATTAATTTTTATTGATGCATTTAATGCATAATCAATATATTTTTCATTACATTCGTAATTATTTTTTTTTTATTTGAATATTCCTATAGATTGCCCTTCTTGGATTGGAATACTACCTTATGCAAGGATATCGTTGATCGATATTTTGCAGCATACAAAGTTTATACTGAAGTAGACGAGTCGAAATGTACGAAATGTTTTCAACCTTGCCAACAAAGTTTTTATACATGGAAAGGAAAAAGATTCTATTGGATTGCAGCGGACAATCACACACGATTCTTCTCTGAAACTGAACTTCAATTTGGAAATGATATGAATGAAGTAAATTATGAAACATTTTCTTACTCTTTTAACCAACTTGTAAGCGATATCGGTGGAAGTCTAGGTCTATTCCTTGGATGCTGTGTTTTATCTATCATTGAGCTTGTTCTAGCTTTGCTACGTCTTTGTATAAAGAGTTAGGGTTTCTAAAATAACTTGGTTCAAGACCTTAGAAAAACTCAATAACTGAAAAACACTATTTTTTTAATTTTTCACAAACTTGTTATGTAGAGGTTTTCTTTTTGCAAAGTGATTAAGATAAAATACACTTGATTTAAAAGATATAATATAAGGTTAAAACTATAAACTCGGAGATCTTATAGTAGTTAACAAAGGAGATTATAAAGATATTTGATAAAGTTAACCACAAAGCAGTGGCGGTGCTAGACCAAATGTAGACGTCGGCGACATCAACTTTGCGAGGCCTCTTTTATTTACCAGTCAGAAAGAAAACGATAAATAGATTGAGACTGATGTATGAGTATATTGGTCTTATTGCTAATCAAATGTTGACAAAAATTAAAATAAAAACTACTTCTACTCTTGAAACATTAAAAAATTATATTTTTAATGCTAACGAATTTTCGAAAGCCTATTTCACTTGCTTTCTTCTTCAAGTTTGTTTGATAACAATATGATTTCAGGTGAACTTACATTGCCTAAGCATAGATATCAACAATCACAACAATGCCATAACATCTACATTCTCACGTTAATATTACAATAATTGATAATTTACATTCCATTGAATTTCTTAATTAATTTTTTTAATGTTTCAAGAGTAGAAGTAGTTTTTATTTTAATTATGATAAGCAGAAGAAGAGATGTAAGGAAGAAATATGGATTAGTTGACAAAAATTACATAAACAATCACAAATTAAAATAAACGAATTTTTCGGGTTTTAGCCTCACTGAATTTTTTTAAGATTATGTCAAAGTTAACACCAGCCGCTATTTCCGCTTAAATTGACAGAACTGATAATGCAGATAGTCTCTCTTGGCTCATCGTGCTTCTCAAGTAGGTCTCAATCAATTTTAACTTTGTATAACTTCTCTCAGCGACAGCTGTACTGATTGGAACTGTGAGCATTATTTTGATAAATACTACTCACGCGTACGGAAATGTATACGAATAACTAAACTTTTAATAACACTGTTAAACTTTTTTGCGATGTCCCCTCAGGCACGAGGCCGTCGGCGGTCGCCGACGTTGCCGACGCCTAGCGCCGCCACTGCCACAAAGTTTGCCAAAACTGTCATTTATTATTATTATTATTATTATTATTATTATGTAAAAGTTTCAAACCATGGGTTTCCTGAGCTAACACTACATGGTGGAACAAGGACCAAAGCACATATTGCCAAGTGTAAAAACGTGTGCAGGAATGATTAGAGATGTGTGGTTGTGTCCATAAATTTCCTAACTATGCGTGTTTTGTTGAGCATCACAGCCTTCTGGAGTTGTGCATAAGTGTTTTCGTGAAGTCTTACAGTGCTGAGACTGTGGTGTAATATTTGAGGCACCAGACCAGTGGCGGACAAGACGATGGGTACAACACGTACTCGGGCCTGTCTCCACTGCTTCAGGAGCTCGTGTGCTAGGTCTGTGTATTTACTTATCTTGTCTGCATGAGTTTTATGCATTCTCTTATTGATAGATGCTGCAATATCAATGAGATAGGTCTGTTTGTTTAACTTATCAACAAGTGTGATGTCAGGTCTATTGTGATATATGGTTTTGTCTGTATGAATGCAATCGCGATCTTTTTGGTCTGCCAACCAAGATTGTCGGTGGGAGAGTCAGGTATCCCTTGGTCAGGCGGACCGTCCTGACTCATGGTTTACGGACTTCCTCCGAGGAGGACACTTCTGCAAGTCTCCTACGTGAATATTTTTCTTGTGATGAATGCCTCTTTGGATGATACTATTTCGAGCGGGTTTCGGGACAGTTCGAAGATGCTCTTTTACGGCCTACAAGAAAAAGCCATTCTTCAGAGAGGAGCTTACTTTACTTATTCAAGATTTAAAACTTAATTCTGCTCCAGGGCCCGATGGTATTCCTATGAGGGCCCTTCCCTATATCAACGAAGTAAGTGGAGAATTTTGGGTAAATTTATTCAATAAATGTCTTGACGAGGATATCTTTCCCTCTGTTTGGAAGAAGGCAACGGTGATTTTGTTGCCAAAGGGTAACAATAGGTTTCGGCCTATTTGCCTTCTTCCTGTTATTGGCAAGGTTCTGGACAAGGTTTGTTGTAATAGGATTACCCATTTTATGGAGTCTATCAGTTTTCTTTCCCGGAATCAGTTTGAATTTAGAAAGAGCCGCAGCACAGTCGGCGCTATTTCGGCCCTTCGAGATGTTATTCGTCGTTGTGGTGCCGTGGGCCGACACGTGATCGTGGTTTCCCTAGACATTGCCAATGCTTTCAATCATTGCTTGGTATCCGCTGATTCTGGAGATGCTAAGGAGGGGGCGATGTCTTCCAACTTGTATTATTTGATTTCTTCTTTCTTGGAGGGCCGTTCCGTTTCTTTGTGGTCGGCGGCTACCTCCTGTACGAAAGGTTGTCCACAGGCGAGTAACCATGGTCCTTCCCTGTGGCTTTTGGTAATGGAGGACCTGTTCTCGTCCTTGGCATTTTTTTATGATACTGATGACATTGGAGATTCCAATTATGTCCAGTCCTTTGCCGATGACACGGTCGCATTGATCAATGCCCCATCTGTTAAAAAAATTGAAAAGCTTTGGGATTCACTCTATGAAGTTTAAGAGCCTGGGCGAATCGTAACAAATTAGTTATTAATTCTAATAAAACGCCACATTCTTCATTCCCTGCAGAAAGATTCAACGTCAACCGGTGATTAAAATTGATGGTTTTTGGTCTCCCCCTATGCGACCATCTATTATATTTGGATATTGTTATTAACTTTCGGTTGACTTGGACCGACCACCTTACTCGTATGCGGGGCAGGGTAATGGGCAATCCTAGTAGGTTTCTCGCACTGGCTCCGAAAAACGGAGGGATGAATCCCAAAATTAGAAAATTAATTTTCAATACTATGATTAGTCAAAGATTTTGTACGGGGCAGAGATCTGGGGGGAAGATGCCCAGAAAAGTCAGATTAAAAAGCTGTTGAATGTTATTTGTAGGCCTTTTTTATTAGCAATAACTAGAACATATAGAACTGTTTCGAACGATGCACTATATATTTTAAGTTGTGCCCCCCCCCCCTCTGGGGATTCAAGCCCACCATTTGGCCTCTCATTACAAACGAGTTAGCAGCCCAGAATATTGTCAGAGGGTTCCGATCGACGGTTGGGTACACCCGGCAAACTGACGCATTTTTGACTGATGCATTTGGAAAGGTCGGAATGAATCCTATGATGCCTACATCTTTACCGACGGGTCTAAGTTGAATGGCAAAGTGGGATTCTCAATTGTTTTTTTAGACACGACCTTGAACATTGATATCTTTAAGGAGTGCTTGCCTGATTCTTGTTCTGTTTTTCAAGCAGAGCTCTGTGCCCTCCGAATCGCGGTATGTGCACGGCCGCTTTTTGGGGAGAGCAGATAGTTGGGTCATTCCATGTCAGATCACCATATGAGTTCACCACACCATCACAGATTTTTATGAAAATTTATTAGTCATAACTCTGTAACTCTCACTTATAGCCAGGCAGAACCCATATTTTCAAACTGATTTAAACTAAATATAGTTTAAAAATATGGCGATTCAAACAGAAAATTCACCCATTTCAATCGCCGATGCTCTAGCCAGGGTAATAATCCAAAATGTTATTGAAAAAATACAGGCGTTTTCATTACCTTAATTTTCTTTAATAATAGTGTTTTACTGAGGTGTCACTTAATATATGTTCAATAAAAATTAATTTTTTCTGACAATAAAAAATTAAAATACTAAACTCTGTTATTATACAGCGAGTTCAATAATTTCAAAATTGTTAACTAATAGTTATTCAAGACGAAATATTTAAAGCAACCATTTTTTTTCTCGCTTTCTTTTCAAAGTAGTTTCCGCATTTTTGGTTTTGAATCATGCAATTATACAATCATAAAATTTACTTTAGTGAAATTTTGGTAGGAAACTCAACCCCTAAAACCGAAAGTGAAAGTATCCGGCCTTAAATTGAAAGTAAAAGTCATTCCCGCCCTTTCCACAATTGTATGATTTTCTGTTTGAATCGCCGTATTTTCGAACTACATTTAATTTAAATCAGTTTGAAAATGTGGGTTTTACCTGGCTATAAGTGAGAGTTACTGCTTACAGAGCTATGACTAAAGCAAGGGATAACTTGAATTTAGTAAATAAATATGCAGTGACAAAGTAATAATTGTTGGATATTTCATTTACGCAATTCAAAAAGAGTACCAACTTTGCGATTTTTTTTGCGAGCTCAGGAGCAAAACACCATCTTGATTTTTTTTTATCAGTTACTTTAGACCTTTTTTAGACTTGGGTTAAAATCTCAAATTTTTAAAAGTTGTCCCAAATGGCCATTTAAATTTTTTCCTAAATGTTTACATGATGTCTATTACTACAAAACTATTAGTCCTAGACTAATTTCGTTCAAATTTTTGGATTCAGCTTAAAAAAATGCATGGGGAAAACAAATTTGGTTTTATTTGATTGATTAGGAGATGAGATATTCAAGAAAATACGGCAAAAAAAAGGCCATGGCTCCAAAAAAAAAAAAAATTCAAAAATTCATATCTCAAATATTTTACCAAAAAATCCCATATTTTGCAGAATGTGTTATCTTATAATCCTTTACATGCAAATAAATTTTTATAAAAATCTGTGATGGTGTGGTGAACTTATCAGGTGATCTGACGTGGAATGATTCCAGTTAGGCTTGCACTCATTTCTGATTCTTAATCCGCTCTGCGATCTGTGGCGAATTACTCTTATGAACATTTCGACGCCCGGGATACCCAGGTTAATCTTATTAAGTTAACTAATAATGGAACAATCTGCCAATTGTTCTGGATAAAAGCTCATGTCGGCTATTATGGTAATGAGCTTAACGTCAACGAGGCAAATTGTGCAACTATGTTGGAAACGGTCACCATTTCTCGACTCTTGCCACGTAGTTTGTCCAATTTTTTTATGAGATCTGAGGTTTCCCCCAGCTGACAAAATGAATTGATTTCATTCTCTAAGAGTCCTGTTTTACATTCATTTATAGACAGGGTTAATGACCGCACTATCTTTGGTGATTTTCACCTGAATCAATTCTTGTCTGGCCATGGTGATTTTTATCTTTTTAGGTTTCGCAGGATAGGTAATCCCGCTTGTCGGTTTTGTGACTTACACGAGGACGAGGATGTTGACCCTGTTTTGTGGAGGTGTGAACATCCTCGCCGACTCCAGCTCCGTTTTTATTTTGAGCAGTTATTGATCACAAGTGGTGTTGCTATACTCTGCAAAAACCATGAAATTTTGAAAAAAATTCATAACGATTTTAAAACGTATGCCAAGGGATTATTATCTATTTAGAGGCCCCTTTTTTGTTTTTGTTTTGTTGTTTGTGTGCCACCATTTGGTCGACTTTTCGGGCATGGGGTGCAATGCTCCGGGTGGACCACGAACTTGACCGGTCATGGTTGAGTAGGGTCTTTGACGGCTTTTCCGTGGTGGGTGCGGTCCTGCTGTAGCATCCCCCGGCTAAATGTGCGATTGTGTGGATTGTCCTTTTTAATTGTTGTAATTTTTTTGCCATGGCTAGTTGGAAAATGATTTCGGTTCAATTTTCCAGCTCTCTTCATTGTTTGATACGGATACTCTTTCTTTTTTATTATTATTCCTCTCTCGCTAATTGTTTTTGATTTTTTTCCTTTTAACTTTTTATTACTTTTAATAGGGGGCTGGGGTTTTAATAATGTTTCGTTGTTGTTTTAACTCTTAAGACTTTGCTAAGTACTTTTTCTATGCGTTTTATGATTTCATATATGTATATATATTGTAACGGTACCACGTGATAATTTTAGTCCTTCAGGGGTTGTTCGGGTATTTTGTTGGGCGCCAACCGAAAAGTCCGTTCGGTGAATTTTCTATCTACCCCCTCCAAAGTCGTTACATGGTATGCCCTGACTAATTCAATCCATTCGGAGCGTGGGGGAGCCACACTTCACGTTCACGCAAGAAGCACAACGCATTCACCACATTAATTAAACTTAACCATTTTATTTGACACTGCAAAATAATAATATGTCACTTCTCTACAAGAATGATAATTTCGGCGAAGCTATGGCTTATAACTTCTTGAAGCATAAAGTTAAATTACGACGCATTGAAATTTCACTTACGAAGCACTAAATAACTAAATTACGAAGCACAAATTCTCACTTACGAAGCACTAAATAACTAAATTACGAAGCACAAATTTTACTTACGAAGCACTAAGTAACTTGTGGAATCCTGCACGGGTGTACACGTGCATTGAACACAGAATTTGCAAGCTTTATTTTGCAAATTGATTTCAGTAATGTTTCGCTCAAATAAATTGTAGAAATTGTAGGCTATCCACGGGTTGCCTATTCTAACTAACGATAACTTGATTTAACACACCCTATCTCTAACAAACGCATCGAGAATTTGAGGCGCGGCCGCCAATACATCGTCCGCGGCGATCGTCGAGGCCGGGTGCATTGTTGCAAAGGTTAAGAGAGCGAAACTGCGGCGAGAGAGAGAAATCTTCCTCGAACACCCAGTTTTATAAACTTTAAGAGCGCCGCTGTGTGACGTCACGCGTCGCACAGACCATACGGATAGCAGGATTGCCTATCTGCCCAAATAAGGGAGATTACCTCATTATTACCTCACATGGAGTGATAATGCTAATTAACCAATAGAATTACAATGCTTACAACAATTCCAAATATGGAATGATGGCCACAAGGAAATTACTAAGAATAGGAAATTTCCAAACTCAAATCAGCTTAATTAAAGCAAAAAGAAAATTAATTCCTTATTAAAATCCTTAAATTCAACTAATCTTAAATTATACAACTACTTAAAACACCTAAATTTCTAACACTAAATTGCATTAAATCCTAATAAGTTACATTTAAAAGATTTATCTCCTAAAATCCTAAATTAAAATAAATTAAAGCCTAAACTAAAATAAAAATCACTGACAATAATTAAAACTGTCCCTAACGAAGTCTTTCGCCATTAGCTTTTACAAAATAATTACTTTGAAATTATTTTTCTTAATTGACATTTCTTTTGTCTTTACAATGATAATAATATTAATATTCTAATATTTTAATAGTTATAATAAATCGACATATGAGTATTGTCACAATATATATATATATATTTCCTCTGTGTGTGTGTGTGTGTGTGTGTGTGTGTGTGTGTGCTGGTGTTTTATTATTATAGTATTGTTTTTAGGGGTGCTGCTTTGTTTAATGGTTTATTGTATATAATACTGTTTTGTTTTAGTTGGTCGAGATGTTCCTGAACCTGGTTATGATGGTTTGAATGAGAAGGGCGAATATTTAAGTGCTTGAATGTCTTTCTAACCTGGGACATAAGTTTCTTTGTTTTGTTTCCTGCACAGTATTGTGTAAGCCTGGATATGTCTCCTCAGAGGTTGCTGATGCGGCCCTCAAGGCGAAGTCTAAAAGAGGGGATGTATTCTTGTGACCGTGCAGTGAAAAGTATGTTGTGTTGTTTGATTCCAAATGCACGAATGGTTCCCACTTTGGGGAGTGGTGGCCTGATTGTGGGGTCTGTGCATGTCTATTGTGCGATTGCAATGTAGAAATGATCATGTGAAGCACATAATATTTCATTAGTTTTATTGTGGGGCAGGTGTACTGATGGCTAGAGATTGTTTCTGTGTTTCCATAATGGCGTCTTCTGGTGGGCTGTGGTTGGATTCAGCGACTTCTTCCCTAATTTGTGCAAGTGTGCGTTATTAATAAATAAGATTGTTGAATAAGATTGTTTACTATTACGGAACGTCGCTGATCCGCTACCCGCTGTTCGCTAAGCCCTAACGATGGATAACTTGTGGTAGTGCCTGTCTGCATCCTGTGAGTTGAGTCCCTAACTGTGTAACGGTGGAGAAGACACACATAAAATCCTGGTTCATCTGCGATGATCATCGCATGCGCTGGCGTGGTTTCCCAGCCTTGGTGGACGCCTGCTCTGACACAGACGAAACACTTCCGACTGTTCGGGCTGGTTGGTGTTGCCCGAGCATTGTGGTAGCCATACAACAGGATGGGGTGCCACTTTCTCCACCACCATATGCGGGAGACTTATTTTTGGAACGGAGGCCTCTGCCTAACCCCGAACGCGGGTGACTTTATCCTGCATCACACCCGATGCAGCATGATTTATATCAGAACGAGTTCTCATCATAGATAGTTGGACTTTTAGCCTATCCAAAGCTAGTGTAGTTGCCGCATCCACCGCGAGGAGATAGGGTCCTTGTGGTGTTATTATTATATCGAAAAAGTTTCAAACCATGGGATTCCCCAGCTAAGACAATATGGCGGGTCAAGGACCAAAGCACATATTGCCAAGTGTATTAAAAAAAAAAAAAAAAAAAAATTTGGAAGAATAGTTAGGGATGTGTGCTTGTGTCCATAAATTTCCGAACTATGCGTGTTTTGTTGTACTACAGCCTTCTGGAGTTGTGCATAAGTGTTTTTATGAAGTCCCAGTGTGCTGAGGCTGTGATGCAATGTGTGAGGCACCAGACCAGTAGCGGACAGGATGATGGGTACAACACGTACTCGGTCCTGCCTCCACTGCTTCTGGAGCTCGTGTGCTAGGTCTGTATATTTACTTATCTTGTCAGCGTGAGTTTTCTGCATGTTCTTGCTGATGGGAACTGCAATATCAATGAGATAGGTCTGTTTGTTGACCTTATCAACAAGTGTAATGTCAGGTCTGTTGTTATGTATAGTTTTGTCTGTGTTGATGGGACGGTCCCAGTACAGCTTATGTGAGGTTGACTCTAGTACGCTTTGTGATGTGTACTTGTAGTATGGGACCGTGTTCTTAATAAGTGAGTGTTTGTGTGCTAGCTGTTGATGAACGATCGATGCTACCTGATTGTGTCGGTGGAGGTAGTCTGTTTGGGACAGAAGGGGACAGCCAGATATTATGTGGTCGATCGTCTCATGTGTAGTGTGGCATTTCCTGCATCTGTCGTCGTGTGTGTTTGCGTCGTGTAGAATGTGTTTCTTGTAGTTGAGTGTGGGAATGACTTGGTCCTGTATCGCGATCATGAACCCTTCGGTCTCCCCAAACAGCTCACCACTCATCAGCCATCTGTTCGACGCTTCCATGTCGACATGAGGTTGGCTGAGTTCGTGGCGATGTCTGCCATGGAGTTCCTTACGAGCCCATGATTCACGCAGCTGCTGTGTGTGGGTGTCGGGAGTGGTGAGTATTAGAGAAGGGTTTGCGAGGTCCAGGGGTGTGAAGTGTGTGTCAGCCTTGACAATGGCTGAGTGGAGTGAGGAGTATTGTGCTCTTTGGTGGAAGTGTTCCCTAAGTGTGTGTACTTGTTTTTCGTGTAGGGTGATGAGATTGATGAGTCCTCGGCCTCCCTCCTTGCGGGGAAGAGTCATTCTTTCCGTAGCGGACTTGGGGTGGTGCATGTTGTGTTTCGTGAATGTAGTGCGTGTTGTGCGTTGTAGTGCTTCGAGTTCAGTGTTTGTCCATGAAATTATGCCGAACGAATATGTTAGTGTGGGTACGGCAAAAGTGTTAATGGCTTTAATTTTATTTCTGGCATTGAGTTGTGTTTTGAGGATGTTGTGAACGCGAGCACAGTATGTTTTCTTGAGTGCGTTTCTGATGTTTGCGTTGTCAATGACGCGCGCTTGCTTGAAGCCCAGGTACCTGTAGGTCTCTCCCTCTTCCATGGATTGGATGGCCAACCCATCGTCCAGTTCAAAACCCTCCAAATTCGTAGTCTTCCCGCGTGTTATATGTAGCTTGCGGCATTTGTCGATTCCAAATTCCATCCCAATGTCTTTGGTGAACTGTGTTGTGACTTGTAGTAAATTAGTAAGTTGTGCACTGTTTGTGGCGTAGAGTTTAATATCATCCATGTAGAGTAAGTGTGTGATTTTGTATGGTGTCAGAGTGCCTGAGGTAAGCTTATAACCGTGTTTTGTGTTGTGTAGCATGTGGCTTAATGGATTCAAAGCAAGGCAGAACCAAAGAGGACTCAAGGATGATTATTATTATTATGATTATTATTATTATTATTATTATTATTATTATTATTACTATTATATAAAAGTTTCCAACCATGGGTTTCCCCAGCTAACACAACATGGCGGGCCAAGGACCAAGGCACATATTGCCAAATGTAAAGCCATGTGCAAGAATGATTAGGGATGTGTGGTTATGTCCATAAATTTCCTAACTATGCGGGTTGTGTTGAGTATCACAGCCTTCTGGAGTTGTGTATAAGTGTTTTTGTGAAGTCCTAGAGTGTTGAGACTGTGGTGCAATGTATGAGGCACCAGACCAATAGCGGACAAGACGATGGGTACAACACGTACTCGCTCCTGCCTCTACTGCTTCAGGAGCTCGTGTGCTATGTCTGTGTATTTACTTATTTTGCCTGCATGAGTTTTCTGCATATTCTTGCTGATAGGCACTGCAATATCAATGAGATAGGTCTGTTTGTTAACCTTATCAACAAGTGTGATGTCAGGTCTGTTGTGATGTATAGTTTTGTCTGTGTGAATGGGGCGATCCCAATACAGCTTATGTGAGGATGATTCTGATGGGATTGGTTGTATGTACTTGTAGTATGGGGCCGTGATCTTAATAAGTGAGTGTTGGTGTGCTAGCTGTTGATGAACGATCGACGCTACCTGAGTGTGTCGGTGGAGGTATTCTGTTTGGAAGAGAAGGGGACAGCCTGATATAATGTGATCGATCGTCTCATGCGTAGTGTGGCATTTCCTGCATGTGTCGTCATGCTTGTTTGGTTCATGCGTCATGCGTTGTAGTGCTTCGAGTTCAGTGTTTGTTCATGGAATTATACCGAACGATTATGTTAGTGTATGGACAGCAAAAGTGTTTTATTATTATTATTATTATTATTATTATTATTAATAGATACAGTATTATATATGTTTGTGTTATAGCAATTATTTTTTTTTGCCACAAATATTTTTTTTTTAATTTTTAAATAAAGTTTAAGAAATCAAATTCATCGTTGGCAATGCTTTGGAAATTTCAATTAATTTCAAAGTTTTTATAAAAATTAGAACTTAATTGTTTGCTGTGTTTTTCTTTTTTTTTAATGACTTTTTTCTCTTAAGAATTGAAGGAGTTATGAAAAAATATGGAAATTTCATGTTGGTATTTTGAAACTCAATATAATTAGAATGAATCAACGATAACACCAACTATGGAGAATTAAGAATAACTTTGTGATCTACAAGGCAAACTAAAAGCAAGCTACGTATCAGAAAATTGAATAAATCGAAATTATGAACTTTAAAATTATTATTATTAATTTCATTATTTTATTCTAATTAACAAATTGCATAAAAGATTCATATCGTTGACTGCAAAAAAATTCAGTTCAAACAAATGTACTTTACTTTCCATTGTGTTGACTGTAGTTATAATCATTAAAAAGTTATTAATGTTGATACCACATTCAAGATCTTATTGTGAAATGTGAAAAAGTATCTAAAGTACAGTATACTGTTTCGTAAAATCCTTATATCGTCGCAGAGAAGATTCTACTATCCTTACCGAAAGTGAGTATGCTTTTCATCAAATGTTGATTACGAATTTTTTTGATGCTTAGAATGAAATAAGTTCAGTAGAATTATTGCTGATATTGGAAAGATAATTTTCTGAAAGTTACTGCTTGTTTGATGTGACTTTATGTTAAGCTTTAAAAATGGTGATTGCTGCTTTTCCTCGTGTCTGTTTTCTTTGCCTCAGTCTACGTCAACAGCCAACAAACAGTTGATTATCCAAAGATTCTTAAAATTCGCTTGAAAGCTATACGAGAACATCTATAAAAATTGGAAGGTTTTCGACTTTGAATTTCTTGCGAATCGTCTGACAGATTCACCATTATCATTTCAATTCAAAAGCCTTTCACTCAAGTATCTTTTATTGAGGCGTATGACTAAGATATTAGAATTCTGTTTGTCTTTTCTTTTTGGGAGATCTCCAGTGTGTTTTATGCTGAATATCTTGCGTTATATCTTATAATAATATTTATTCCCAGTTGTTATTTGCCTAAATTTTGAAAAACTAAAGTAGAGCAAGAAAGGTATTAAAGTTCATTTAGTGCTAAGTGTACAAATCAAAAATTCATTCTAATTTGTCTTATAAGGCTTTTGTGAAAAGTTTTAATTTCATTAATAGTTACTGTATTACCAGTTATGGATTTTGGTAATTTAATGATTAATTAACGTAAAGCAAATAGATATTATTTAAATAAGTATAGTTATTCGTATATAACAAAATATTGTTATGTTCTTGCTTTTGTTTTAAACCTCTACGTTTGTATAACGTTTCTTGTAAATGTATACTCCACGTAAATAAACACTTCAATTTGTTAAAAAAATTAAGTCTAGATTAACTTTCTAAAAGTTCCATAGTGTGAGGCTTTACATTAACCAAAATTAATTAATTGAAATCAATCCAAACAAATCTTTTGAGACGATTTACAAGATGAAAACAAATAAGGATATTTATTTCACTTTTAAATTAAAAAAAAGAACAGCTATTTAATTTTTAAAAAACAAAATCCCGATATCAGGAATTAAGAGAATACATTACATCATGACTTCATCTTCAACAAAAACATTCAACTTATCATGTAACACGAAATAATATTATTATTCATCATTTCTATTTCATTTTAAATATCTATTACATCAAAATATTCATCGCAATATTTATCAGAACTGTGATAAAACAATAGCTGAAACAATAATTAAGAGTGCTTATATTTATAATAATAAGTACTGCTAATTCTAATTATTATGATTATTATGAAATTGCTTAGCAACTGATGTAAACATATTCCAAGTTTTTTCGATTAAAGACTTTTTAACAACTTATGGAGCGTCTCAACTCAACTTATGGAGCGTCTTTTGCGTCCAGATAAATTAGAAGTGGAACCCAGTTCTACTAATGCAGCAACAGAATGGATCCATTGGTTAAAATCGTTCGAGAATTTTGTGAAGAAAGTGAATAATGCTACAGATGAGGTACAGCTCAATCTATTAGTTAACCATGTTGTTCCTTCCATCTATTCATACATAAGTGAGGCAAGTAACTATTCTGATGCGATTGACATCTTGAAAAACATTTGTATTAAGCCTAAGAATGAGATTTATGCAAGGCATAGATTAGCCTCTCATTGTCAGTTACCCAACGAATCAGTTGATCAATACCTACAGGAGCTGAAATTACTAAGTAAGGACTGTAATTTTAAAGCAGTTACAGCTGAGCAAAACAGAAATGACTATATCAGAGACTCTTTTATACGTGGATTAAGTGATAATAAGATACGCCAACGACTTCTTGAAAATGTTACTCTTAACCCTTAATAAAACTGTAGAACAAGCTCTAGCGCTGGAGATGGCTGTTATTCATTCTATTTCTTTTAATACGATCTCTTCGCCAGCAGTTCTCAATGCGGTTCCTGAACTTAAGGCACCAGCAATGAAAGAGACAAACTCTATAAACTCAATTAATTCAGCATTGGTGAGAAAGTGCTATTTTTGTGGTCGGTCTCGACATCCTCGAAGTATTTGTCCAGCTCGGGAAGCTACTTGCAGAAAATGTAGTATGGTGGGGCATTTCTCTCTCGTTTGCCGATCGACGAATCCTAAACAAACTACTGCAAGTTCGAATTCAGAGTCTATGATAGATAATGTTGTAAATACAATTCACTGATTGCAGTTATGATCCCAAAATGTTTGTGAAAATCAATAACAAATGTAGCAGTGAATAATCATCTTGCAACAGCATTAATAAATAGTGGTAGTTCTTTGAGTTTTATTAATGAATCATTCGCTCATGCAATCAAAGTAAAATTGGAAACTGAACACAACAATATTACTATGGCTTCTAAATCTCTTTCATGTAAAATAACTAGTAGTTGTCGTGTGACACTTACAATGTTAAGTAATATTTATAAGGATATCAAGATTTGGGTTCTTCCATATGCATGTGCGGATCTTCGAATAGGCCATGATATTTTAAAACAACATAAATCTATCAGTATTAATTTTGGTGGTCCAAGATCATCAATTCACGTTTGTAATTTAGCTGCTGCTAAGGTGCCAGAAGCTGCCCTTATCCAACATTTATCTCCAAACATTAAACCTATTGCAATAAAATCTCATCAGTTTTCAAGTGAAATCAGGTGTTTATTGACTCTGAAATACGCAAATTGTTAGCGGAAGATGTTATTGAAGTTAGTACTTCACCATGGAGAGCTCAAGTAGTAATCGTTTCACCTGAAAACCGCAAGAAAAGGATGTGTGTAGACTATTCTCAGACTATTAACAAATATACACACCTTAACGCCTATCCTCAGCTTCGAATAGAAGAACTAGTAAACAAGGTTGCTCAATATAAAGTCTTCAGTGCAATTGATTTACGCTCTGCATATCACCAGATCCCAATTCGAGATGAAGACAAACTTTATACTGCATTTGAAGCAAATGGCAAACTGTATCAGTTTAAGAGGATTCCTTTTGGAGTTACAAATGGTGTATCCGAATTTCAACGGACTATTCAACGGACTATAGAGGTTGAAGGATTACAAGGTACCTATTCTTATCTGGATGATGTCACCGTTTGTGGAAAAGATCAAGCTGAACATGATCACAATTTAGATTGGTTCCTCAGAGTAGTTAGTAAGTACAATTTGACATTAAATAAAGAAAAATTCACATTTTCAGTTACTTGCATCAAATTTTTAGGTTATATTATTGAAAACAATATAATCAAACCAGATCCTTCACGACTCGAATCTTTGCTACAATATCCTATTGCAGCTGATTCAAACGCACTAAAACGTGGGTTAGATATGTTTGCTCATTATTCAAAATGGGTACCACGTTT
This sequence comes from Thereuonema tuberculata, assembly GCA_023159025.1. Taxonomy (NCBI): domain Eukaryota; kingdom Metazoa; phylum Arthropoda; class Chilopoda; order Scutigeromorpha; family Scutigeridae; genus Thereuonema; species Thereuonema tuberculata. Next base: position 398,808 of record JAFIDM010131102.1, read on the forward strand.
TTCGGAACGTATTAAGCATTTAACACAATGTGTTTCTTGTCCACTAAATGAACAACCTGTAAATGCATTCATGGATATTAAGCAAATAATAGCCAATTCTGCTGTGAAATGCAGCGATGAGTCTTTGACTTTCTCAATAGAAACGGATACATCTGAGAATGCTATAGGTGCAACACTTAGCCAACAAGGACTTCCGGTTGCTTTCTTTTCCAGGACACTGACGAAATCTGAGAAAAATCATTCTGCTATAGAAAAGGAGGCATTTGCAATTGTGGAATCATTGAGAAGATGGAGATATTTTTTGATTGGTCAAAATTATATTTATTATTTTATTTTTGCTTCGAAATAATTTCCTTTTAATTATTAGATTAAAATATTGTGAATATTTTTTTTGATGCGTTATGAAGTTAATAATTTATATGAGTGAATTAGTGAATTTAAGAAAAATTTAAATTAAGTGGACACGTGATTGATAACGATTAATGAGAACTGATACGAGAATATTGTGAGGATTTTGAGTTGGAGATGGTTGTGCACCGTGAGAGGACGTAAGGAAAAGCTCTCGTGCTGAGGCGAGATGACCAGTGAGGCCTTGCAAGTGAAGCAACATTCAAGGGAAGCGAAAACGCCACGTGCGCCAAGTGAAGGACTGCCGCATTGGAACCCAGGGGATTCAACGCAGCATTTGAATAGTTGAATAATCATCGCAAACTGTAAGTTAAACTTTTCAATTATATTTTCCGTGAAAGGAACGATAGGTGTTAACTGTGATTTGCCGATATTTCAACATTTTGGATAAAAGAAAAGGTCGTGCGCACATGACAATTATTTGGAGTGTTGCCAAGTGAATTTGTGAAACATTTCTCAAGCCGAGAAATTGATTAACTGTAAATATTCTAATTTCCAAGGATAAGAAATTAAAGTGCAATTAGAAGATATTATTTAAAGAATTATTTTAATAGTTAAAGCATTAGTATTCAAATTCAATGGTGCTTCGAGTTTGTGAAATTTTGTTGTGAATATTATCTAGTGAATTTACTATGTCACCGAATTAAATTAGTGCGACGGAGTTATTTAATGTAAGTAGTAATTACAGTGATTTAGTGTATCAAAGTGTAACATGTGCGTAGCTGAGATTACAGTGCTTAGAAAACTAAAGTGCTTCAAGTTAGTATTCTCTGTGTTATAAGTTTAGTTTACAAGTGCTTATTCCGAACTACTAAAGCAGCGAATAACAAAGTGTTAGTTCAGTTTTATATTTTATGTGCTTTCAAGTTACGAAGCATAAGTGCAACTATAAAGATACAATACGGATGTGTATAAGAAAAGCAACAGCATTGTTTAATTATCGGAACAATTGTGTTTAAATAATATCTAGAATAGTTCCACATGACTGTCACTTCAGTTAATGAACCTTGTTCAAGTAATGAACAATTCAGTACATATTATGCTAGAAGTGTGCTACTGATATATGTAAATAGTTGTAAATAAAAAAAAAAAAAAAATACAGCTCTGCATTCAATTATTATCAATTATCATTTTCAATTACAGACCAGCAATCAATATCATTCATGTTCAACGCCAAGATTAAGAATAAAATTAAAAATGAAAAAAAATTACGATGGCGTTTGGAATTATCAGAATACTATTATGATATCATCTACAGACCAGGCAAAGACAACGCAGCAGCGGACGCTCTCTCGAGAATCTGTTCATCAACCAGCAACAACATACCTTTAAAATCACTACATATTGCTTTATGTCATCCCGGTGTTACTCGGCTATATCATTATATTCGCAGCAAAAATTTGCCTTTTTTTATTGATGAAGTCAGGAAAGTAATTAATGATTGTCATGTCTGCTGTGAATTAAAACCTCGTTTTACCAAATTTAGTGGAAAGTTTAATAAGGCTACCTCTCCTTTTGAACGTTTAAACATAGACTTTAAAGGACCACTACCTTCAGCATCTGCTAATCGCTATTTACTCGTGGTTATTGATGAATATTCTCGATTTCCGTTTGCATTCCCCTGAAGAGATATGTCTTCTTCAACTGTTATCAACAAATTATATCAATTATTCACTGAATTTGGAATTCCAATACATTCAGACTGTTGCACATCTTTTATATCAGAAGAAATTAGGAATTTCTTACATTCCCTTGGAATTGCAACTAGTCATACAACACCATACAACCCACGGGGTAACGGGCAAGTAGAACGTTACAACGGTATTATTTTGAAAACCAAACTCTTGCTATCCGATCTAGAGGGCTTAAGATAACTCAACATACTTTAAGATGTTTTACATTGTATCCGCTCACTCCTCTGTACTGCAACAAATGAGACTCCTCAAGAAAGAATATTTAAACACTCTAGAAGATCTACTAATGGTTCATCTCTCCCATCCTGGCTTTTGACCCCAGGAAAAATCCTTGCGGTGTCAAAATAAACAATCAAAATACGACTCTCTAGTAGATGAGGTGGATTTAGTAGAAGTCAATCGAAATCATGCTCTTGTTCGTTTAGGAGATGGTCGTGAACTTACGGTATCACTGTAATATTGGAATGGTCCTTAAGTTGTTAATATTGGAATAGCTCTGTTGTAATTATAGAATTGTTCAACAGAGGGCGCCACTTGATCAGTTGGCATAGCGACCGAACTGAGGGTGTTCGATAAATAAATCACTAGTTGTCCATTTCTATATTTTGTGTTTCGTCACTTGATGTTAGGATATAAAACAACATCACATGGTGTCAGAAGTGGGATATGATCTATTCGATGGAGAAATGATCAAATGGAAAAAAGTAGATCGTTTAGTGACAAAAACAAAACTTCTACAAGAAAATAACTTTTTTGCAGTGAAAAAAAGGAAGGCGGTTAACGGCCAATTTTCAAGATGGCGGAACCAGGAGAGAAGATTGTAATTCAGGGTTTAAGACCTCCCGGTCCATTACTGATCAAATTCGATAATATGAAGAATGATTTGAAACGTTGGTCTCAGCAATATGAATGGTGGTCGATAGCAACGCAACTGGAAAATAAACCTTCGTTAATCCAAGCCGCAAGGATGTAGAAATAATCAAGCAAAAGTTTGATAGACATTTTAACCCGATCCAGAACGAATCTTATGTGAGGTTCAAGTTTTTCAGGATGAAGCAACAGGTTGGAGAGTAATTGGCTAATTTTGTCACAAAGGCGCAAACTGATATTAGACACTGTAATTTTGGTAATCTAGAAAGCAGTTTGCTTAGAGACAAAATAGTCTATGGTATATTATCTGACAAAGAGAAAAATTACTAGCAGAACCACAACTCACTTTGGGAAGAGTGATAACGATTTGTCTTACAAGTGAGCAGAAATGTGAGCAGATCAAGGAATTACAGGAAAGTCAGAATAACGTAATACATTCAGTTAGTTCAGTTGATAATACTAAAAGAAAACAAAGTATAAATAAAAGATACCAAAATAAGTCACATTTAACTTCCACGATATGCAAAAGATGCGGAACAAGCCACGAAAGAAAGACCTGTCCGGCATTCGGTTTTGCAACAAATGTAAAAAGAATGGGCATTTCGTGAAAATGTGCAAAACCCGTAAATATGATTATACTGTAAAAGAAACGACAGTTGATCAAATAAGTGAATATGAAGATGGGTCTACACAATCATTGTTCATAAGTGAAAATTCGACAGTAAAAAGGATTAGTTTGAGAAAATACTGATTGGAACTAACGCTGTAAAATTTAAGTTAGACTCAGGGGCCCAGTGCAGTGTGATACCTTTATCATTAGCAAAAAGACTTTGTGCTCAAATTAAAGAGTCAAATGTCAAAAGGCTTATATCATTCACAAGAGATACTATACCAGTATTAGGAGAAGTTTACTTAAAATGTAAAGTAACACACTTAAATTATGAATTGAAATTAATGGTTGTGGATGCAGAAGTTACGCCGATCCTTGTTAAAGATACGTGTATCGAATTAAAACTAATATAACGTATTGAAAACTATAGTGCAGAGTTAGACATAAATCCAGAAATATTTAAGAGGTCTAGGATGTGTAAAGAATTTCGCTTATGATATTGAACTGAAAGAGAATGCAATGTTGAAATCCATCCGCCGAGGAGAATACCTTATGCTATATAAGACAAGATTAAGACGGAGAGAGATAATATGATAAACATGGGCGTGCTAAAAGAAGTTTCAGAAGCAACACCATCCGTGAGTCCATAAGCAAAATGGAAAATGGACCTTGTGTAGATCCGTCAGATCTAAATAAATATGTGAAAAGAAGGCACTACCTGTTGAAAACGATAGAGCAAATAGCCACTAAGATTAAGGGAGCAAAATGTTTTGTTAAATTAGATGCATGAAAGGGATTCTGGATGATACCAGTTACGGACAGGACATCCAAATATCTATCAACACCCCATGGGGCAGATATAGTTTTTTAAGACTACTATTTGGGCTGTCATCCGCTCCAGAAATTTTTCAACAGATAATGAATAATATACTTGAGGGTATTAGCAATGTAGAATCTTCAATGGATGATATTCTACTGTTTGCAGACAATAAAGAGAATCTTACTAAGTTACTTAAACTAGTAACAGATAGATTATTTGCATCAGGAATACGTTTAAATAAAGACAAATGTGTGTTCTGTGCTGAGAAAATTAAATTTTTAGGACATATAATAACTTCAGAAGGGATACAACCTGATCCTGAAAAAGTAGAAACTATTACTAAATTAAAAACACTAATAAATGTAACAGAATTAAAACGAATGGTATGACAAATTATTTAACAAAATTTATTCCCAATTACTCTAATATGACAGAACCACTGAGGAAACTGTTAACTAAATATGTTCAATGAGAATGGCAAAAAGAACAAAATGATGCATAAAATAAGGATTGGTTTGAGAAAATGCTGATTGGAACTAACGCTGTAAAATTTAAGTTAGACTCAGGGGCCCAGTGCAGTGTAATACCTTTATCATTAGCAAAAAGACTTTTTGCTCAAATTAAGCTAAAAGAGCAACTAAAGAAACTACCACAATTGGCATACTACGATGTTAACAAACCAGTGACTTTAATAGTTGATGCTAGTTATACAGCAGTGGGAGCAGTGTTGATACAGGAGGAAAGGCCAATAGGTTACGCTACAAAAGCACTTTCAAGTACTGAACAAAACTACCCTCAAATAGAAAAAGAAGCATTAGCTATAATCTTTGGATGTAAGAAAATTCATGAATACGTTTATGGTAAAGAGCTTACCATTATAACTGATCATAAACCTTTGGAGTCGATAGCAAAGAAACCATTAATAAATTCACCTCCAAGGTTACAAAGAATCTTTTATGAAATAATGCAATATGCACCCATTATACAATATCGAAAAGGCAAAGACATACAAATAGCAGATACTTTGAGCAGGGATTGTCAAATCCAACCTGAAAATGAGGAAGAACAATTAGAAGTACATATTGTGCTGCCAGTATCATACAATGTTTTACAAGAATTCAAACAAGTGACATTAAAAGATGAAGAGCTATGTATACTTAAGCATACCATTAAAAAAGGATGGCCAGAAGTAACAGCAAACATACCACCCATCATGAGAAATTATTGAACATTTCGAGAAGAACTTTCCGAATATGATGACATTTTATTTAAAAATGAAAAGGTAATAGTACCAACATCATTACGTCCAAAATTTTTGAAGAATATTCATTTAGGACATTTAGGCATCACAGCATCAATTAAGAGAGCTCGTGAGGCAGTATTTTGGATAGGATTAACAAGAAACATAGAGCATTACATTCAATCATGTAGTATTTGGCAAAGGATGCAGAAAAATAATACACATAAACAACTCATAATGAAACCTATACCTAGTGTACCATGGGAGAGAGTAGCTACAGATTTGTTTGAATGTCACGGTAGAATAAATTTATTATTTGTAGATAGCTATTCAGGATATTTTGATTTTGAGGAGTTAGAACAAACCAATACTAGAGCAGTGATAAAACTACTTAAAAAAGGGTTTGCAACACACGGAATTCCAGTTGTTCTAGAAAGTGACAATGGTCCACAGTTTGCATCAGCAGAATTTAAAAATTTTATCAAAGAGTGGCAATTCAAACACATAACAATGAGTCCAAATTATCTCAGGTCAAATGGTTAGCAGAAAGATATGTCCAAACAGGTAAGAATATGATTAAAAAAATATAACAAAGATAATACAGATATATATTTAGCTTCACCACACTCGAGAAACACTCCAAGAGAAAATTTACCTTCACCTGTACAACGACTTTACAGTAGAAGAACTACAACTTTATTGCCAATTAAACAAGCAGCTTTGAAACCTAAAACACAAAGTAAAATTCCTACAACACTAAAACAAAATAGAATGAAACAAAAATTTTATGCAGACTCTAAAACAACAGCAAGAGAGCCAATGCGAATAGGATAAAAAGTAAGAATACAGAAAGGATCAAGAGATTGGCAAGGTGGAGAAATCATAAATATAGATGATAAACCAAGATCATATGTTGTAAAAAATATGAATGACAAAATCTATAGGAGAAATTCTTACCATGTATCACCAACAAAAGCAAAAATTACATCAGAACCTGAAGTGGTATGCTCACCCTCACCAAATAAAGCAATCATACCGCAATTAGAAGTAGTATTCTCTTCTCCACCACCGAAACAACCAGAAGAATCATTGTACAAAACGAGATCAGGTAGAGTCATTAAACCACCCGATCGTTTAAATCTATAAACACAAAGGTGAAAAGCCTAAATTATTTCACAAAGGTGAAAATCCAAAATTATTTCACAAAGGTGAAAAGCCTAAAATATTTCACAAAGGTGAAAAGCCTAAATTATTTCACAAAGGTGAAAAGCCAAAATTTTTTTTCACCAAGGTTAAAAGCAGGATTCAGTGATAAATGATAACCAAACATACATAGTAATATAACTGTTTTAATTTTTTTTTCTTTTCAGAAAGAAAATATGACTGTTTTTTTTTTTATAAAAAAAAAGGAAAGAAAAAAAATAAGAAGGATTGAATATTGTTTATGACATATATAAGATATGATTTGTTATTTAATGTTTTGTACATAATGTAATTTAAATAAAAAAGGGAAGTGTAATATTGGAATGGTCCTTAAGTTGTTAATATTGGAATAGCCCTATTGTAATTATAGAATTGTTCAACAGAGGGCGCCACTTGATCAGTTGGCATAGCGACCGAACTGAGGGTGTTCGATAAATAAATCACTAGTTGTCCATTTCTATATTTTGTGTTTCGTCACTTGATGTTAGGATATAAAACAACATCACAATCACTTCGACATCTAGCACCGCGAGGAACTCCAGATGCTTCGAAGTCGGATCAAGATATTCAAGATAGATTCTCCCCATCAGTGACGCCACCACAAAATGTAGATGAATCTACGTTAAGAGATATTCTTAACACCTACTTCAATTGACTCTATTCCATCAGAGATTGAGACATCTCTGATTCCCATTTCAGCAGAAGATTCATCCTTGGTCCGTAACTCAGAGAAAGGCTCGGAAATACCGCAAAAACCCTCAGAAATCTCGCGAAGACCTATACGTGCCCGAAAGATGCCGAGCTGTTTAAAGGACTATATGTTGGACTAACTAAAAAGGGGGGGGGGGGGATGTGATATTGTTGATACAATAATTAAGAGTGCTTATATTTATAATAATAAATAAATAAATAAAGTATTGCTAATTCTAATTATTATGATTATTATGAAATTACTTAGCAACTGCTTGCTTAGCAACTGATGTAAACATATTCCAAGTTTTTGTCGATTAAAGACTTTTAGTTTTTTTGTCTAATCTATTACAAGAACAATGACTGTTAAAATACATCAATATCAGAAAGAAATCCAGTTGATGTAGAAATTTCGATTTTTATTCTTTATTTTTTCATCTGTAGTCCATTGTCATCTTTCCTTTCACTAATTTTAAAAGCAGTCCTAATTAATTCCTGACCTATTTAAGGATTTTTATTTTGATGACTGACTTGTTTGTTGGTTTGATGAAGGTCAAATAACTGACTTTTTTGTTCTTTACAGTAAGTGTACATTTTTAAAGAATTATTTCTATAACTTCCATAAAGTTTGTTTTCATTAATTTTTTATTATGCCGTCAGTGCAGTAAAATTGTTTATAGCAGCAGATCTGATCCTTATCTCCTTAAATTTTATGAATTCGGAATGATAAAAATCTGTAAAAGTTAAAACCAGAAATTTATCCACCACCAATATCCTGAAATATGGAATTTGAGACCCGGTTTTTCCTAACACCTTTCCAACAGACTCCTATTTCTGGTTTTGCGCTTCTATCCTGTAACACCAGAGGATCCGAACTTCCGCTCCACCACCTTACGGAGTATCATTCATCACAACGAATTAGATACCCACACACGGAGGGGTTTTTTGCGAGTTTCGATCCGAAGGATCAATCACTTACGTTAAGCTTAGTTGGGGAGATGATAGGTGGGGGTGGAGATTTAGCAGGTAGTTGGCAATCGACCTGTCACAGTTCCCACCCTTAAAGCAAAGCTTAACGTAAAGATTCTCCACAACTATCTTTAGGGATTTTATTTCGAACTTGCCTAGACCAACTTTCGAACATGAAATGACAAGTAAATGTTGTTTCTGAAAAATTGATTATGTAATTGACTTTATAGTGACAATAGCATTAAATGTATAACTATATTTTGAACTTTTGTATGTACTATACATTTGATAACTGTAAACACAGTTACAAGAAATTCGAATTGCAATAGGAAATTTTCTCTTTTCTAATTAAGAGTGAATTTTTTTTTTTTTTAATTTTTTAAAATAATATTTATTTTTATTTTTACAAAATGTAGTCCTGTTAGGATTACAAATTGAAATTCCATCAACAGGTGCTAGGAATTAAGAATAGAAGACACAATTGAAGTACATACAAAATAAATCATAACATATAAATATTACTAAGTCAAAAAAATCTTAATTGTAAGTGAAAATTAAATTCTAAGATTATAAATCTAGTCAACCAGAGGATTTATATTTATTATTAGCGAATTTCTAATTATTTTTGTTTAATTTGATATTTTAGAAAATTTCGGTAAATTTTTTAGATTTATTTTATTTATCACAACAGGTAGTAATTTATATGGATGGCATAATTATTAAAAATGTTGGTTATTCCAGGATAAAGTTATATATATCTCGACGATTATAGTTGTATTCGAATTTGTATTGTTCATGTAAATTAATTGAAAATAATTCTTTATTATTAAATTGTATAACAATTTTTTGTTCCGAAATAAGTATTTTATTATGCATTAAGAATTCCGTTGTTATTTTATTATTTGAAGTATTTTTAGAATATATTACTAACTTTAAGATTTTTTTTTTTGTTTCGTAAAATATTTATACTCTTTAAGTTTTCCATTATTTATATTAGATCAGATAGAATTTTCATTATAAGCATCAAAAAAGGAAAACTAAGTTATTATTTTATAATTTATTGATATAATCTATATTACTAAAATCTTTTATTTCTCTGTCTGTCTGTCTTTCTGTCTGTCTGTGTGTCTGTGTGTCTGTCCGGCGCAATTTTATGAGCGAATGGAAAATAGAAAGAATTTTTATAATGAAACATCCGCGACAGGAATCGAACCTGCAACCTTCTGATACGAAGTCAGATGCCTTATCCATTAGGCCATAGGAACTACAACTCTTTTCATATGGTTTTTTGACTTATATCTCCTTTCCTTTCCCCCATCAAT
>JAFIDM010131102.1:419268-435222 GCA_023159025.1 Thereuonema tuberculata
AGAAATAGTGCATCTTTCTTTCTTGACTCTCTTTTTTTTTTATTCCTATTGATACTTTTCAGTGGTTTTCGAGTTAGAAATAGTGATGGTTTTTGAGTTACAATTAGTGATTTTTCAGTATTCTAACTAATAGAAATAGTGTTTCTTTCTTTCTTGACTCTCGTTTTTTATTCCAATTGATACATTTCAGTGTTTTTGAATAAAAATAGTGATTTTTCAGTATTCTAACTAATGAAATACTGTTTCTTTATTTCTGGACTCTTTTTTTTATTCCAAATGATACTTTTAAGTGGTTTCTGAGTTACAATAGTGTTCAGTATTCTATCTAATAGAATAACTACTGCTTTCTTTTTTGAGTCTCTTTTTTATTCTAATTATCAGTTTTCAATGGCTTTTGTGTTCCAAATATTGATGATTTCTGAGTTACAAATAGTGATTTTTCAGTATTCTACCTAATAGAAATAGTGCTTCTTTCTTTCTTGACTCTCGTTTTTTATTCCAATTGATACTTTTCAGTATTTTTGAATAAAAAGTGATTTTTCAGTATTCTAACTAATGAAATACTGTTTCTTTATTTCTGGACTCTTTTTTTTATTCCAAATGATACTTTTAAGTGGTTTCTGAGTTACAATAGTGTTCACTATTCTATCTAATAGAAATACTACTGCTTTCTTTTTTGAGTCTCTTTTTTATTCTAATTATCAGTTTTCAGTGGCTTTTGTGTTCCATATATTGATGATTTCTGAGTTACAAATAGTGATTTTTCAGTATTCTATCTAATAGAAGTACTGCTTCTTTCTTTTTTCACTCTCATTTTAGTTGTAATTGTCACTTTTCAGTGATGTTTGAGTTATAAATATTGATGGTTTTTGAGTTGCAAATAGTGATTTTTTCGGTATTCCACTTCAAAAAAAGAGTGCTTCTTTCTTGACTCTGTTTTCTTTACTCCAACATCTAACGTGTACATGCAGATATTTTTCAACATCACTTAGAGTTTGGTTAAGTAAGAATATTTAAAATATTGCAACGTTTCGGCAATTATAGTTCTAATTGTCAGTTTCGAATTACAAATAAACTAACGGATGGGAAATAAATAAACAATCTTGATATTCAAAAAAAAGATTGAATACATTCCTTAGTGATGGGAGAAAGGAAAGTAGATATAAGTAAAAAAAAATATAAAGGAAGTAGTAGTCCCTATGGCCTAATGGATAAGACATCTGACTTTGGATCAGAAGGTTGCAGGTTCGATTCCTGTCACGGATGTTTCATTGTAAAAATTATTTCTATTTTCCATTCTCACAGAAAATTGCGCCGGACATACACACAGACAGAGAAATAAAAGATTTTAGTAACATAGATTGCTATTTTTCAGTGACGTTTGAGTTACAAATATTGATGATTTTTGAGCTGCAAATAGTTATTTTTTCGGTATTCCACCTCAAAAAAAAAGAGGGCTTCTTTCTTTCTTGACCTTGTTTTCTTTCCTCCAACTTCTGCCGTGTACACGCACATATTTTTCAATATCACATTGAATTTGGTTAAGTTAGAATATTTAAAATATTGCAACAAATATTTCGGCAATTATAGTTCTAATTGTCAATTTCGAATTACAAATAAACTGACGGATGGGAAATAAATAAACAATCTTGAGATTCAAAAAAAAAAGATTGAAAACATTCCTTATTGATGGGGGAAAGGAAAGGAGATATAAGTCAAAAAACAATATGAAGACAGTTGTAGTCCCTATGGCCTAATGAATAAGACATCTGACTTCGGATCAGAAGGTTGCAGTTTCGATTCCTGTCGTTGATGCTTCATTGTAAAAATTATTTCTATTTTCCATTCTCACAGAAAATTGTGCCGGACAGACACACAGACTGAGAAATAATAAATTTTAGTAAAATAGATTAAAAACCTAGTATGAAAGAATTAACACTGAATTTTTATTACAATAAACATTTTACTTACAATATCAATTTATTACGACTATAAACTCCATAAAACTCCATAAATCTGAAAAAAAGCGAATTTTCGGAATGTCTAATCGGCCAATCCTTTTTCCAGTCTTTTACATCACATCATCGGAAAAGAAAATACCTTTTCTCTTCCCAAATTAAAACTAAAATTAAACTAACATCCTCAAATTTGCAAATAATAATAACAATACATGCCACATTTCGTGATACAATAACTCATGAAACACGAAGCATTATAACTTGAAAGTCCTAATTTTCTTTGTTAAAAAGTCCTAATTTTTCTTCATTAAAGAAATAATTATGTTTGAAGAAATAATATTCTTTGTATATTTCTTTTCGTTGATTAATTTCTTTCTGTTGTAAATTTCTTGTAGTGCATTTTAAATTCTAATGCTACTTTCCCAATTCTTCTGTTAAAAAGTCCTAATTTTCCTAATTTAAAGAAATAATTTTCTTTGTAAATATCTTCCTTTTCATCAAATAATACTGTTCATTTTTTTCATTGATTAATTTCGTTGTGCATTTCAAATTCTAATGCTACTTCTCAAATTCTTCTGGATGTTAATAATTCTTCACCATAGCTTTATAGCTTTATAAATTATAAAGTATTATAACAATATTATCAAATTCGAGGATGTTAGTTTAATTTTAGTTTTAATTTGTGAAGAGAAAAGGTGTTTTCTTTCCGGATGATGTGATGTAAAAGGCTGGAAAAAGGATTGGCCGATTAGGCATTCCGAAAATTCGCTTTTTTTCAGATTTATGAAGTTTTATGGAGTTTATGGTCGAAATAAATTGATATTGTAAGTAAAATGTTTATTGATAATAATACCTAATAATTATTGTAATAATAATATTGTGTTTTAAAATTCTCAGTAGTACCTATTAATTAACCTTATCGAATGCCTTTTCCCAATCAATAAAACAAACAAATAAGTCTTTATTCACTTCTACCATTCTTTCTCCCATCATTCTCAATCATCCTATGGCATCTCTAGTTCCTTTTCCTTTTCTGAAACCGAACTGATTTTCTCCCAAATTTTCTTAATCTTCCTTTGAATTCTTTTTAATATAATCTTTATCATTGCTTTTGCAACTTGGGCTATAAAACTAATTGTCCTGTAATCTTTACATTCTGTGGCATTATATTTGTTTGGTAACGAAACTAAAATAGCTTTAAGCAGTTCTTCAGGCCAAATACCTGTATCATATATCACATTGATGAAATTTGTTAATCTACTTATTGCAATTTATCTTAAGTTTTTTAATGCCTCAGATGGTATTCTGTCACATCCCATCGCTTTCCTTTCCTTGAGGTCTTTAATTGCCTTTTCCACTTCCTCTCTCAATATCTTTGGTGCTCTATCTATTTCTTCACATTCCCATTCATCTTCCAGATCTATTTCAGAATGTCGAGCTTTACTATAATATAATTCTTCCACATACTCCTTCCATATATTTTTGTGTTCTTCAGCACTTGTTGTTATCTTCCCATATTTTTTTAACATATCTTGCTTACTTTTTTTCTTTGTCTCACTCTTTGTCAGCTCTTTAATTGTTTTATACATTTATTCCAATCTTCCTTGTTTTTCTAAAATTTCCTCCTCTTCACAATGTTTTCCGTCCATTTCTTTCTTACACTGATCAGTTAATCTTCTTAGTTCATTGTTAAGTTTCTTATATTTCTTTTTTTCTTCTTCGGTGTTTACATTTTTCCATTTTCTCCTTTCATCCATTTTATCAATCATTCTCTGAGTGTTCTTCCTGTTCTTAGTCTTTTGTGCAACTCCAACTTCTTCATCTGAGGCTTTCTGCATTGCATCTCTAATTTAATCCATTCTTCTGTTACTATCTCACTCTGTATTATATTTTCCAACTCTTCCTCAACATTATCTTGAATACACTCTATTTTTTCTTTCTTCAATTTTATTATATCCCAATTCCTTACCAACTTTCCTTTTTCTGCAAAATTCTTTAGCCTTGTTCTTATTTCTGTTACCAGAAGATTAAGGTCTTAATCAGCGTCCGCTTCTCGATAGGTTTTTGTTATTTTAACATTGTTTTAAAATCTTTGATTCACAATCTCAAAATCTATCTGATTATCAAAACAAGTAATTTTTGACCGTAAGACCATGTTCGTAAATGAGAGGTTACAATTGAAGATGAAATAAATGAAAAACAGCGTATTAGCATGGGTGACAGATTTAAAGCAATTGTTCAAAGCACGTACTTTAAATACAGAGATTGTATGGCCGTCCATTGTATGTAGATTGCTCAAAAAAGACTCCCTGTGATACTCGATTACTTTAGAATCTTCATCATTCTTTATCTTGATTATGATAAAGCAATATTTAATTTGGCTTTTGTTCAGAGATAGCAGTAACAATAGTGACGTCATGATTTACCCGACCGTCAGAGAATAATGATGTAGATATCAAAAAATTGGAAAATGTCCAGCCCATTTGCAGAAATGGCTTTACTAACATTAAATAATAAAAAAAAATAATTAAAATAAATTAATAAATTAAAATTACTTGTAACAAGAAAAAAAACATATAAACGCACACTATTAAAGGTTCACTGAGCTATTTTTGGATTTATCGTACCGGGAACCCAAGACAGACTGTTTCGAGATTCGAAACTCCGTCAGCTGGGTTTGCCCAGTACTTAACAGCTCAGTGGAACTATCGAGTACTGGGCGAACCCAACTAATGAGAGATTGGAATCTCGAAACAGTCTGTCTTGGGTTCCCGGTACGAAAAATCCAATAATAGCTCAGTGAGCCTTTAATTGTGTAATGGCTCGAGTTTGTTACATCTTTTCCCGTTCCCTATCCCTTTCATTTTTCCATCCTTTTATACATGATGATCCTTTAGTTAATAATTTCGTACTTTTTCATTTCTCCAAACTTCATCTTAACGCCTCCTTGTCTCTCAAAGGCAGTTGTTTCACAGATGTTCATTCATCTGACAACCATCTTAGCACTGCACTCTTTTCTTCTCTAGCTTGCATTATTACCTTTCTTTGTCCCTTTCAATCTCCCAGCCTGTTAAACAGATGTTTTCCCCAGACATCTCGTCGCCTCCTGTATGATATCACAAGAGGGGAAATAAGTTGGTGAAGGAGGAAAAACAAGAACAGTGTGCAGAGTGAGTTGGCATATAAGAAGGCCAGACAGCAATTCAACTTAGCTGCCCTTTCGAAATTGCTCACTACCGAAAACCTCGCTGCCACAAATACAGCTAGACTCAGCTACAGTTTCGGAGCCCGGAGATTTATTGCGTCTAGAAACGTTCTTTAGATCTTCAGGTATGCTTATTGAGAGCATATCGCAGCAGACTGAAGCCTACAAAACCGAAAGATAGCAAAATCTGAAGGACTCTGATTGCGTCTGAAGAACGTTCTTTCCAATCCACAGATTTACATCACCAGAAGAAGCCACTCCGAAATGAAATCAACGATCTCACCTACGTTACCTGCGCCCGGCCGAAATTGCTCTTCGGATATACAAGACCATGAACAGTAAGCTGACCTTCTTTATCGCCTCTAGAGAAGCCTTTGAACAGTGCACAGTCATCGGCGGACTCTGAACTATTCAAGTGACTCAGGACTCAATTAATATATTTATTATTAGTGTCAGTGTTTCATATATATTTAAGTGCATCATCAACTTCCTTTGAAAACCCCGGGGGTAATGTACATATCCATGTATTCATGTATCTTCTTTTATATCATTCTCCTTATGCTAATCAATCTGTTAATATATATATATATATATATATATATATAGTTCTTTTATTAAATCTATTATATTGTCTTCCATACTAGTTATCCTGCTTTCCCATTTTTTATATTTACTCATTTCCTGACACTGATTCTTAACTTAATAGCTCTGAACTTAGGGAGCATTGAGGGAGAGAGCTTTGCACCAGGTTGTGGGTGCCCAAAGGCCGGTCTCGTCTGCCACCCATCAAGGTCACTCACCAATCAAACCAGACTGCTGATCGCCATTGCCTTTAGAGCTCTGTTTACAAACATATAAGCCCCCGCTTAGTTGCTTTACAGAGAAGCCTCGACTCCTCTAGAATCCTTCACTGATTTCTAAAGTTTACTGTCCAGGTTTCGGGTCCAGCACTAGATTTTTGACTAATTAGATTAAAGGATTCTACTGCGCATTCTCCAATTAACCCTTCCCTTATATGTGCGCTAAAGAAACCACGGATAGAGAGTGAATTATTGGTAGCAGAGCATGGTTAATTTAAGGTTGAGAAGTCGCAATTATTAGACTCTCCCCTCTTTCCTTCTTTCTTCAGTGCACTTGCGAAACCTCATCGTTCCTCTACTGCCTTAACCCTTTCTGACTTCTTTAACACATAAAATGTCGAAGTCTCAAAGACAGGAATCAATTGCTATGATTTGCCTCATAATTTGCACGAAGCACAGGTGTCGGAAGAACTTTTGCAGGGAAAGTCCACGGAGTCCCGCTCTAGTGTAAAATTAAAGTTCCCCAAGTCTAAAGATGTTCCGACTCCAAACACATATCCAATGGAACGGCAGACGATCCTGCTCATGAACAGTCAGTCGCATGTTCGCCTGGAGTGGAACCTGATAAATCTGAGCCTGCTGAAACTCCGGATATTACTGTGTGCAACGAAGTTCAGGTAAAGGAGATTATTGTTGAAAAATCCTCCGAGCTTTCACTTGGTATTAGTCCGAGAGATGCCAAGCTTTCCGAAATGCCCGCACTCAGTGCCAACCTCCCGGAACAGGCCTCTGGAGCTATTTTTGAAAATTCGCCGACCTTTTCTTCTAGCGGGGAGCAGTACAGTCCAGTACCTGCCTATTTCTCAATTCCCACAAGGAACAACGCGGAGAAATGTGAGGACTTTCAGCTGTCTTCTGTAAAGGAAACTCCGCGATCCAAGGGTTTCTCTCAAAGAGTTATCAATCATCTTCGATTAGAAACGAAGGATGAACGAGACAGCAAAGGGCTCTTAATAGGAGACGGAATCATCTCCATATTGCAGGATGATATGACGTCATCTGGAAGTTGTCTGAGAATAAGCAAGGCCGCCAGAAAAATACGGCTTGGTTAGTTTTGGCCAGGCATGAATTGCGACATAGGTAGCTATGTTAAAGCTAGACCCTTACTCCTCTTCGGGAAATTCGATCTCCTGGGAAAGCAGGAAAAATCCATTAAACCCCTTTCTGTCCTCGACTCCTCTTTCTGCTGCTGAAAACTTCCTTCTAATAGGGGAGGCATGTAGCGGCTCGAGTTTGTTACAATTGTGTGCGTTTTTATGTTTTTTTTATTGTGATATATCCTCAACGCACGTTAAATTTGACTATTCTTGATAATCAACCATAGATTGTCCAGTATAAAATCCTGTATATAAAGATGTAGGTAACCGGATAGAAATATGAGATTCGTTAAAAACCAAAACAAAGACCATATTCCTGTTTTTCAAATTATGGTCAATTTACCCTTGCGTTATCAGCGGCAACTAATAAAAATTTAAGTAATTACTTCAGAAACACACCAACACACAATATCATAAGGCTTTGCTCTTTTTAATTAAAGTATTATATTTAATTAAAATATGCCATACCATAACTAAATTTAAGTTATTAATTTTAATAGTTTTTATTTACAATTTTTAGTTTTTACTATTTTTAATTTTAATATCTTTAATTTTTTTATTTCGTATTTTAAGTTTTTTATTTTTTTTTATTTTAATATTTTTAAGCTTTTTTTCTCAGACCTCCGCAGAATGGGTATTCTTTTCGAGGGGCTGCAGGTGGGCAAACTGCGGACTGACCAACCAGCCTCATCTCTGTCCCATTGGTCCAAGCAACGTTGGAGCCTTCCTTTTAATGCCCTGTGGAGCTGTGAACCTTGGGACAAACCTAATCATTTTTTAATTAATATAGTATCCTTTTTATCCTTGATTTGTTTTTTGATGTTTTTTTTTTTTAACTCAAGGGCCATTGTTTTGTTTAATCTTGTCTTTTGTTTATCTTTCTTTGGATTTCACTGAACTATGAGTAATGGGCGAATCCAACTGATGAGAGGCATGCACCTCGAAACAGTCTGTCTTGGGTTCCCAGTACGAAATTTCCAAAAATAGTTCAGTGAATCCTTTAAATGTGTGCGTTTTTATGCTTATTTTTATTGCCTTTTTTAAGTTTTTTTTTAATTTTATTAGTTTTTATTAGTTCTTTGATAATTAATTTTTTTTTTTAATTTTTTCTTCTTAAAAAAAAAGATCAAAAAACAAATTTCGGTCAGGGAGTGATCCTAGAGGTATGTTTTGAACGTGGTCGCCTACTGTTTGATGCTGAAAACAAAGGTGAAGGTTTCGGTCCCCTATGTTTTACAGACAAGCTGTAACCTAGGCGCCGCTAACATTGCTTTAATGCTGTCTGGATAGCACACACTGTAGCGGTCAAACGGTTAGAGATATTCAAATGAAACCTTAACCATTGTGTTCAGCATCAAAAAGTAGGTCACCATATGTAAAAAATCAGACGTCTACGACAACTTCCTGCCCCCGCCCCAAGGCATTTTTTTTAAAAAAAAACGCCTTTTAAAGACAGAAAACGCCTTGGAGGTCCTGGGAGTGGTCCCAGAGGTCTGGTTTTAAATACGTGGTCACCTACTGTTTGATGCTGAACACAATGGTGAAGTTTCATTCGAATATCTTGAATCGTTTGGCCGCTACACAGTGTGACATCCAGACAGGATAAAAGCAAGAGCGGTCCCCTAGCGATTTGACTGGCAAGCTGTAAGCTAGTGTCGCTAAAAATTATGAAAAATTAAAATAATTTTAACTTTATAGTTTTGGTATTTTATTATTATTATTATTATTATTTAAAATAAAAAGAAATTAAAAGTCCTGCTAGGTTCTACTTAGAGATCCTGTGTGCCGGTGCTGAAGGCTACATAATAATTGCATTACATTAATACAAAAGCAAATTCAATTAAATTAACAATAAAATAGTGAATAAATCAAGATAAAAACGAAACAAAATATAGAGCAATAATGTTATCCCTTCTATAATACAATACAAATTAAAAATTTTTAATACTCAAAAATAATATATGACTATAAAATAACTAAAACAATATTAAAAGAAAGCAAGCATTATGATTTCAATTTTAATGACGTAAATGACAACCATTTACCGTAAACCAATGTCAGCCAGAAATCAAACCAGAACAATCAATGTCATTAAGAAACATTAAGAATATTTTTTTTTTCAATAAGTATATGGATGACTACATACTGACAATAGAAGGAAGGAAGAAAAAAAAAATACTTTATAAATTCCACTTTATTTTACCATGAATTAAATCGTATATTAAGTAATGTTTGACTTTTTTTATATGAATGACAGTTAAAAATATAAATTTATATAATATAATATAAATTAAATTTGAAAATTAAATTTAATTTCTAACTCTAAAAATATATTTATTCATAAATAATTGGAAAACCATTATTTTGATATTTCGAAATTAATATGAAATGTAAAAGTTTTTTTTACTTGACTTCTAACATGTTGGAAATTTCATTAATTTTGAAACATCTTTTAAGCTCTTCTATAATAAGTAACACAATATAAGTTAATTTTATTATTATATTTTTTACTATGTTAAAATTGCACTGATTAGTTGAAATCTTTGCTATGCGAAACTGATAGATCGAAACTCAAAGATCAGGCTTCGACTTTCACCATCTGATCACGTAAGAACTCTTTCACAAAAAAACAAAACAAAAACGAAGCACATGAAAAGAGCAACCAATCAAGATGGCAATTGGTGTTTGCAATATACATGCATAGGAAAGGAAATCATTACAATTTTAGAGTAGTTGGGCCATTTATTCTGAAAAACAGAAATGGAACAAGGTCAATATGCGTCTAAGCAAGCAGTTACTCGGTGTGGCTTAGACAAATAAATTTCACGGATACTGTCCTAACATTTTGCCTGCCAGATGTTGTCGAAATGGCGAATCAGTTCGGCAACATTTTGAGATGGACATAGGCGGCGTGCCATCATGGCCCAAACGTGTTAGATTGGCGACCTTGCTGGCAATGGAAAGTGTCGACATTTTGGAGACAGTCCTGGGAGAACCATGTCGAATGTAACCCGGCTTTATATTATTGAAAAATGACCCGGGATGCTGCGACTAGAATGACACCACAACAGGGGAACAGGAGAATGTTGTCTACGGTTTGCCGTGAAGGTGGTACGGGAATGGCCAAGGGTGTCTGGTTACCGCAGGAAATGACTGTCCCATGTTGATCGAGTCACGATCTATGCAAGCGATGCCGGCGATGTTCGGTGTTCAATGGTAGGAGTGGTCTCCTCGAAGGTTTCATAGTATCGCAAAACGTCTGGCAATGCTTCAAATTGTCACTTCCGAACCTATATACACTTGAAAATGGTCATGGATGGTCAGAGCGAGTTATTCGATGCTGTTCGAGCGGTTTTGACAAAAGCTCGATCCTCGCTTTAAGTCGTCTTCTTCGGTCGTCCACTGCCCTCGTGCCGCTGGCTTGTGCCTTTCTCGATCCACTGGCGCCAAAATTGTCCGATTAACGGATCGCTCAGTTCCAAATTCAGGGCGTAGAGATGCATTTGATCTTTCAGCCCAATGACCGAGAAAGAACTGTTGTCACTTCTTCAACTGCTCGAAATGTGCACGCATCCGACGTCATCTCACAGTAATGCAACCACAATCTCACATTAATGTAATCGTAATCCGCTGTCACAATTCCTGTTCAGGAAAACTTCTATTTCCTCCTCGATCCGCGATTTCCATTCACTGCGACGGGTCACTATTTAGTCATTGGCTTTAATCACTTGAATATAATCACTTGAATATTCGGCCTTGAGGTGTTTCCATGTTAAGTTTCGCAGAGATCGGGCAATTTTTTCGGGATACTTCTTTTTTTTTGTCATATTGTTACCTCAGGTATTTTCTTCATCGTCTTCCCCCCCTCCCCCTCAGGATCATATCGAGTGGCCTTCACCTTTTCACCGGTGCATGCCCACCGACCTCTAGAGACAGTTGAGCACTCCGAAGGCAAAAGAGAGACGTGGATCAGTAATAAATGGTGGAGTTTCTGTGGAATAAGGGAGAGTGGGGCAGAAGCCCAGGAGAGCAGTAACCGAGGACAGCCACTTCGCTTCCCCGCAGTTAAGACGAGAAAGCCCGCCAGACTCGAGATGAGTTTGCGGCGAAATAGACGTTAGCGGTAACCGAGGACAGCCGCTTCGCTTCCCCGCAGTTAAGACGAGAATGTCCGCCAGACTCGAGGTGAGTCTTCGGCGAAACAGATGTTAACAGTAAACGAGAACAGTCACTTCGTACATCAGTGAAAAGAGACATATAGTGGCGGTCTCGGCCACAAGACACCTCAACCACTTTGCGAACAGTTTTAGTCAGAATATGTATACACAGGCAACAATGTGTATACTTATATATACCCAATAAATTTAAGTTTCTGAAATTTTTGGAAGCACTTATACAGAATTTACTTTTAACACTAAGTAGCAATTAAAATGTTATTTCTAAATTGATTATTTTTATTGTTTAACTTCTAATGAACTGCTAATTTGCTTTAAAGTAAAAGAAGTTTACTTGAAATTATAAAATATCTGTTATGTTATTGATATTGAAATGTCTCATTCGAAATTTTATTAGCATCTTTATTACAAAATTATCACCTTGAAGAAAACTGTATTTCTCATTAAATAAATTAATCAAATGAAAAGAATCAAAAATTCTTCTTAGATTCAGTGTTTAAATAATAATCTCTTATTCACAGAAGAAAAAATACTTATTGGAGGATTGCACTGAAGTTATAAGACCTAGATATAATTTAAAACTTAAATGATTTAAAATTAAATTAGTGTTTTAAAAAAATAGTGCTTTAACCGTTCAGTTTAATTTCAATGGTCTAAAACGAAATGAAGCTGAACTAAAAAAGATTATTAAAATCCAAGGATTTGATATAAAGAGTTAATATATCAGGACGTGACTATTAGTAAATGTCAAATTATAATAGTGAAAATGTTAAAAAAACTCATATTTCTGTTAATATAGTTCTAACATGTCATTTAGAAACCCACTGTTGATTGATTGGATCCCGGTAGTTTTCTCAGTTTAGTTCTTTTCATCACTCAATTGAAGACAGAGTTTTTTTCTCACGGTCGTTCAAAAAGAGCGACCAAGCCAGACGGCACAGCCAATGATACTTGAGTTCAAAGGCTTTGAACTAACTGCTGAAAAGAAATCCTTCGACGTGTAACACGTCTTAATTACATTTTTCTATGTTGAATGCAGCTACAATCATTCAAAAGTTTTAATGTTGATTCCATATTCAGTAACTTACTGTGAAAGGAGAAAAGTATCTACGGTACAGAATACTGTTTGGCAAAATTCTTATATCGGCGCAGATAAGATTCTACCATCCTTTCAGAAAATGAGTATGCTTTTCATCAAATCTTAAAATTTCTTTAAATTTTTTTGATGATTAGAATAAATTTAATAAAGAAGGTTTAACGTGCATTAATGTAATATGAAAAGGGAAGAAAAATCTGCGTTAAAAGCAAACAATTCTATCGAATTTGTGCATTTCAGAGAATAAATTTAGTTTAGTAAAATTATTGTTGGTATTTGAAAGATAATTTTCTGAAAATTACTGCAAATTCGATGTGGCTTTCTGTTAAGCTGTAAAAAATGGTGGCTACTGCTTTTCCTCGAGTGTGTTCTCTTTGCTTCACTCTATGTCACCAGCCTACGAACGCTTGATTGTGCAAAGATTCTTAAAATACGCTGGAAAGCCATGTTAGAAAACCTTTAAAAATCGGAAGGCTCTCGACTTCAAATATACTTGAGAATCGTCTGACAGAATCATCATTCTCATTTCAATTCAAAAGCCTTTCACTCAAGTACGTTTCACTGTTCCGTATGACTAAAGTATTGGAATTCAGTTGGTCTTTTTTCTTTTGGAGGTCTCCAGTCTGTTTCTTACAACTCAATATCGTAATTTATATATTAGGATAATAATTAATCAATGAATTACATAGTCACTGACTTCAAATCATTTATTTATTATGACATGCATTACAGAGGTTTAATGTTGTGTAGTGACATGATTTCTTAAAATAGCATAGAAAAAAAGAAATGATTCCTGTCGAATAGAAACGCTAAAATCTAAATTGCTAATTCTATTTACAATTTTTTTAAATAGCTTAAGAAACTGCAAATTAATGAATACCTTCATGAGATAAGCACGATAAGCAAAATAATAACTTTAAATAAGGCAGGTTTCTTTTTTTTGCAATAACTATCATAGGAATTGAAAAATTAAATTTAGTTTAATAAACTTTCATAGATAATTAAAATACGTTCTTATTAATATTAAAATAAAAATATAACTTTTTAAATAGTACATTTCGTCATAAATAGGAATAATACCTTTGTTGCCTAAGGATTTCCTGTCAGAACTTTTAATAAAATTTTGGAAATTAATAAATAAATAAATAAATAATAAATAAATAATATGTGAAAATAAATTTTTTACGTATGATTTCAAGGTGATAGAATTAATAATTCCCGAAAATTCGCTGTCATATATTGTTAGTAAAGTTAATAAGTCGTAACTACAGTGCAGCAAAATAACTGTAGTTCTTTGACAGAATAATAATTAGATTAATTTCATTCTTTAATGTGTTGTCGTACACTTCCTGTTAAGCGCTTCTATGCAAATTTGTTTGTAATTGCGAATCATGTTTAAATAATCAATGATTAGTTGTAGCAGAATCCATTGCTGTCATTGTTTTGATTTATATGTTAATGCTTCCAAAAAATGTGATGATCATATATCATTGTGATAAGTTATAGTAAGTAAATTCACACAATGCAAAATAACTTTTGTCATTACTGATTATACAACCTCCCGTGGAAGTGAAGAGTTTAAGGGAACTGTCCCTGGATAGTTATTCCTGGATAGTTATTCCTGGATAGTTATTTAATTATTTTTCCTGTCCCTGGATAGTTATTCAAGGCGTGTTGCCCTATCTGATTCTGAAGCAAAATTCAGTTGAGTATTGAGGGATTAGTTTAATGAAATTTTGTATGATCACATGACATATTACTTCAACTGATGAAAGATCTTCCGAGCATAAAGAATTAACAGAAGATAAATTTCACTCTTAGACAGTGCAACATTATCATTTGGCCCTCCCCGTATAAATAGTCTCTGAAATTATATCGATGTTCGCTAGCTTATAAAGATTCCAAAAGGACATATTAGCAGGTAGAATAAATCGAACTTAATGTCGATTAATAGCGGTTTTATAAACGCTGCAGGTAAATATCATTATAACATCTGCTACAGAAAATCCGATCGCTATGATGATCGCTAGGTAAATCGATTGAGGAAAAATTGTGTGTATTACGACGAAGAAGGAATTGACAGAATCAGCACATGCTGTAAACATTTATTTATTCTAAGTTTTTCATTTTTGTTTCTTTGACAGTTTTTATGTATGAAAATACATAACCTTGAGAATGGTGACTCTGTTTCCGAAATGTTGGGTTTTAATATCTATTTTTTTTTAATTTTGTTATTGTTGACAGAAATGCAATTTTTTTAAATTCTTCCTTCTTTTAATCACGTGCACGTTAATGTTATTGACTAATTCTTCATTATTTGCTTAAAGGTAGAGAGTCTAATAAGAACGTGATCAACACAAAAGTTCATTAATATAAGTGTGAGAATTTTCACATCTGTTTAGTATGGCTTATAATTTCTATGGATATATGGACGGCTGATTACAAACTTAGTTCATTTTTTATATGCATACATATAAAAGCTTCAATTATAGGTTTGAAGAAGATAGGCAGTTTCCTGACATTTTTCGATAATAATATGTTTTCAAATTGAAGATAGTCAAACCTGACATGAAAAGTTTTTCAATGTTTCCGCACAGCATCAAGTACGGAAATGATTTTGTAATAAAAAAAAAGACTTCTTGGTTGAAATTTTGAGTGAGTTAAATATAAATTTAGGAAATTATCTTAGATTTTCTTTTATCAATTGTGATTTGATTGATTCCTTTTTTATCAATATATTACGATTTAATTATTTTTCCTATTCTTTTATTTTAAATTTATTATAAAATATTAAATAATCTCATTAATTTTTAGTAGAAATATAATAAAACGGTTGTTAGCATTTACGTAAAACGATATTTCACACAATATGTTACTGCAGCTTCAATTATTTCAATGACAGACAGAACACAACATCCTAGAAAAAGTCCTAAACTTCCACCGATATCACTTAATAGTTGATTGAAAGAGTATGAGAAAGTTTCGTGAACCGTCTCTTCAATATTATTCTCAATAACAATTGCCAGCATTGCATGAAATTTGATGTCGTCTAAATATTCAGAGTCTTCATACGTGGTTATTTGAGTGTAAATAATTTCATTACATAGTCGAGAACATTTGCAATTTTCTAATTCACTCATAGTAGAATAAACTTTAAATGCTTCTAAATATCCTTCAATCATATTTTCACACAAAGGAGCATTCCAGTCAAGAAATGGCAACCTGCAGATCAAATAATATAAATTATAATTCCAATAAAAAATACAGAACAGTCGCTAAGAATGGGAGAGAACTAAAAAATATGAGGAAATTTTTATTTATAATTTGTGCTTATTTATGTCCGAACATTTATTTTAGTGCTTTAAAAATGTTATATTGTGAAGTGAAATTAAAAGTCTACAGAAATTAAAATATCGTGCAGAACAAAGGAGGTAATTAAAAAAAAATAATGTTTTTTTTTTTTTTTAATATTTTTGATATCATTATACTACAAAAATTGAAGATATTATTTTTAATTATTTTTATTTATTAAACTTTTTTTTTCTTAAAAAATTGAGATTCTC
>JAFIDM010131102.1:435622-471549 GCA_023159025.1 Thereuonema tuberculata
GGGGGGGAGGTTATTAAATCTTATCCCTAACCGTCTGATGAAGTAATCTTGTTCAAAGAATGCGAAATATCACGGATATAAAAGGTTTTTTTAAAGATAATGTGTTGATGTGAAGAGTTTTTAAACTGTTTATTTTACTTTTATGCTTCAAAGTAAATTAAAAGGAGTAAGAGTTTCCATCATGAATAATTGTGACGTCAAATGAAAACGAGGATAAATACTCGAGTCAACCTCGATTTAGCAGTGAAAAGGAAGTGAGAGAATGAAAGAAAGATAATGATGAAGTCTAGCGGAGATCGGTCGACGACAAGCGCAGGAAAAGCAAATGTCTGGCAGAACAAAAGCAGACGACAAGGATACATCACAAAGATTGGTGGTGTGCAGACGTAGCCAAATCGGATGAAAGGCATGCAAAGAAAATTGCGATTAAATTAATAGGAGCGCAAATGCAGAATTTGCATGAGACGTTAGAAGAGAAGCAAGCGGTGAAATTTACGAGAGAAGCAAGCGAGTTTCGAATTTACCGGTGCAAAGTTAAAGATGGAAGCCTCCGATTGGTCCAGACGAAGACTACATTGCGGAATATCTATTCGAGTGATTTGAAGAAGCAATCGAGCGGGAAAAATCAAAAAGAAGCCAAAAGATTAATAAGTAAAAGTGCGTGAAAGAACTGACGCAAGAATTCAACGCACTTAATAGTCCAGGCAACGAAGGAAAAATAGGGGAAATAATTCGTGTAGAAGCCAATTTTGACACAGTTGTAGGGAAAGGTATCCTGAACAACATACTAAAAGTACTGATGGGTGGGGCTGGAGCTAAGGGATGGGTGGGGTTTAAAGGTCCCTTTTTTAAGTTTTTCGTGAATAACTCGAAAACTGCGGCCTATAGCAAAAAACTGCCTATATACTAAATAATTCTACATAAAATTCTCTACAAAAAAGTGTCCTACACACTTTTTCACTGGGATGTATACTTAAGGAGATATGGAGGGAGCAAAATGGACAATTTCGAAAAAATGTTTATTTTCTTGTTAAAAATGGCACATATATTCCTCAATCTGAAATCTATATAAATTGTCGAAATCCTAATTCATCGTCGACGGTGTTTTCGATGGGAGCTCCGTTAGTGCACGAGCCGAAGCATATGCGGCAGACACTGGAGCAGGCAACGCCTGCTTTCCGGCACCCACAGCGCATCCCACACCCAGTCGTGCATCGGCAAAATATAGTGTTGAGAATGGAGTCAATGCCACAGCATCGTTGGTTGTCACCGGCTGTAGGATGCCATTGTCTCCCCTGGCCCAACCCCATTGGGTGGGTGATAGGGGGTTGCCGAGCCATTGTTGTAGCTGTAGGAAATTAATAAGACCAACGTAAGTATTTAGCTCAAATAGAAATTTGTAATGAAAACAAAACAGTATTTGACAACGATACGTAAATAGATATACCTGTAGGTACACTCTGAACGAGTGCTGCTTCGAAGCTCCTCTGTTAGTAGGAAGAGTGGCCATATCAGATTTCGGCTTCGTCGATGCTCTCAAAAAAGCCGAGTACCGAAGTTTGTTGAGGTCTTGTTCCTAGGCTGGCGCTTGGTAAATCGCCAGAAACAGCTTCTTGCCGGCATATGCAATACCCTCAGGTGATGTTGAAGGATTAGTGAAAATGTCTGATATTTGGTGTGTCAGGTCAGGTTTAATTGTGAACGATTTAGCAATTCCCACTTTGCTCTTCCCATGGATCGCCGAGGTGATGTGGCATCCGGAGAAGCTGTGGAGAAGGAGGATCGTCTTGGCGAATGGGAGCTGTTGAAGTTGTGGCACTGAAAACAATTTGGTCTGCACCTTCCCACGGCCTGGTTTCATACAGAACGTTGGTAGATGGTGGAGCCAATCCCATGAGGAGGACTATCAAATCCACATCCTCCCAACTATTGCAACAGTTGGATGTGCAGCAGCTTTATCCAACCCACACCTCGGAATAGTATCATCCGCATCACGCATCAGCAGTTGCAACAGTTCTTTCAATCCTTGCTGCTGTCAGTTTCTCGGTGAGGAAGTGGATCAGTGTTGTTTTGTTCCTTTCATTGGCGAAAAACTGCTCCTGTTGAACTGTGATGGTCGTGCTTTCATTACAGTTAATGTCAACCGAAGTTTTTGTCAGTCTTCTTCGCTATTGGTCTGCTCGTTTTGTGCTGTTGACATCACTGTAACCAGCAAAAGCCACCGTACAATGTTGACCATAATGTTTCTGTACGTATGCAATATACTGATGGCAAATTGGAGAAATGTTGGAGGACGGTTTCCACTTCATGCGGTGAAGAAGGATACCACCATCTATCATATTGGTGCTTTGGGTGAGATCGAGAGTTGCGTTGTTCTCTACTGGCAATACATCGTAGAGGGATGTCTTCTTCCCTTTTCACATTTCACCCTCGAGGAACAGAGCCACAGGGAATGGAGTTAATTCATTGGTCAAAAGCTCTGCCACATCTTCGTTGCTCTTTTTTGCTATGACAGTTCCTTGGACAATTGTCAGAGGGTTAACAGTAACTGTCTCACCATTGATTTTACTGATGACGATAGTTTAGATTTCGAAGATAATTAGGAATTCGACAATTGATGTGGATTTCCTTTTTGGGAATATATATGCTATTTTTAAGAAAAACATTAATTTTTTGTAAATTGTCCATGTTGCCCACTCCATATCTCCTTAAGTATATATTCCAGCGAAAAAGTGTAAAGCACCTTTTTTTGTAAGAATTTCATGTAGCTTAATTTAATTTATGGACATGTTTTTGCTATAGGTCGCAGTTTTCGAGTTATTCACGAAAAACTAAAAAAAAAGACCTTTAAACCCCACCCACCCCTTAGCTCCACCCCCACCCATCAGTACTTGTAGTATGTTGTTCAGATACTTTCCCCTACAACTGTGCCAAAATTGGCTTTTACACGAATTATTTCCACTATTCGGCCTTTTTTGGTCTTCGTTGCCTGGACTATAAATCATTCCAAGAACTGTGAGAACAGAATATCTATTACTAACTGTTTCAAGTGAATAGTTTTCGAAATAGTAACGAACATTTATCAGTTAAATGTCATCGTAATAAGCAAGTATATAATTTTAAGAAGTTCAAGTTGCGACTGTATTTTAAAGTAAAGTAATACTCCTCCACGCAAATAATGCAACATCGTTTAGTGCATTTCAATTACAAAAGTTTCAAGTGTGTTTCTTTTAATAAATAATAAATCTACAAATTTAGTGATTAATTAATCTTCAAGCGGAAGATTAAAAGTGTTAATTTTGATAGAGTGCAAAATAGAAAATATAAAATTCGTAATA
Source organism: Thereuonema tuberculata (assembly GCA_023159025.1). Taxonomy (NCBI): domain Eukaryota; kingdom Metazoa; phylum Arthropoda; class Chilopoda; order Scutigeromorpha; family Scutigeridae; genus Thereuonema; species Thereuonema tuberculata. The sequence goes on from JAFIDM010131102.1 coordinate 438,961, forward strand.
TAATTTGCAAACATATATTAGTATATGAAACTATCAAGTTACTGTGCATCGATAGAACGTCCTTCGTGTGAACTTTTATTAACCAGTTTGTATCAGTGACTCTAAACGATAGGATTCGTCGAGCAACTTGAGCCATGTCAAGTACGAAGATTAAATACCCTTGAACTAAGAACTATTATTGACTCAAATTGAAGAATAGAACTTTTTCATTTGAGCCATTAAGTACTTTCTGTACTAATTCATTTGTAATTCGTAAATCTACTTGTATTCTTGATTCTCAAGAATTATTAAAAAACAAAAAACAAAAAAAAAACAAATTGAATTACTATTGTTGTTTTTCAAAAATAAAAAAAGTTAAAAGTTAAACATCAATTTTATTCGTTTAATAAACGAAATAAGTACAAGCTGCAGTTAAAATTGTTAAAAAGAGAATAGTAAATATAATGTTTTCACTAAAGCAAAAATAACAAATATACTAACATTTTAAAATTACTAAAATTAAATGCAAACAAAATAATCACAACCATCTCTGCTTTAAAGAAATTAATTCGTGCAATAAACCAGTTTATGGGAATCCTTAAACTATTCTAGCTTAAAAATAAAAATGGAATTTTATTAGAAAAGAATTTAATCAAGTAAATGTGGAATATTCAAAATATATCTACTTTCCGTTAAGGAGCTATTTTGCCTAGAAAATTCCTCACTTGTTAGTCAAAATGAATTCAAAATGTAAAAATCAAATCTTATCTTATCGCAAACAAAATTCTTATCGCAAACAATCGACAGTTCGAGAAGATAATCAACTCATTCAGAAACTCATTACAAGAAAATGTACTGGCCTCATTCAACCTGAAGATGTTTGTCTTTCGCTCTTACATTTATTACATTGTGTTCTAATCAGATAAAGCATAAATTTTTGGCACCGAGATTACTTTTTGTGTTTACAATCGTTGATTCACTATCAGTTTTCGGCACCAAGATTCCGAAATCTGATTAGCTATGCAGTTTTCAAATTGGATACGGTATTCGTCAGAAAGGTCTGGATTATTCAAAACACGCTTAGAGTTTTGCTTCGAGCGTGGTCTCCGAGAAATGGGAAGACAATGACTGTTATACTCCTGCATTTATGAAGTATATTCCCTGTGAAAATGACTTGTTTATGTCTTTATTATTGCTTGATTGTATAGTTTACACTTTCTGTAGTTAACTTGTTGAATTGTTTTCACATATTTTTCGTCAAATTACGTATAATTTGTAAGGAAGGAATATGTAACAATGTAGGAATATAATCCTTTCGAGATGTTTTTTCGAGATCTTGTGAAAAATGATATGAATATGATATGAAACTCGACGTGACCAGCTTACTTCCCGTAGTCTGTGTTATGTGATATCTCTCCATTTCGCATATGATTAATAGGAATGTATGATTATTAGGAAAACTATTTACCTGCATGTTAGATTCATTCTTTTCTGCGTACATCTGTCAATACAATTTGTATAAGATACTGAATTCTTACATTGGAAATTTGATCGTTTTAATCTCTGAAACTAAAATAAATTAACAACAGATTAATCTCTAAATTATAGAAGCTTATGCTTAAACATTATATTTAAATTATTCCTGTGATTTTTTTTTATATCTTTTAAGATATAGCCTAAATATTTATTTCTTGCTTTCAATTATATCGTTAAAAATATTATGTAAACTTAGTATTAAATATAATAATAAAAATATTGTGTTATATATTTTATTTAATATTTAATTAAAAATAATAACTTTAAAACTGCAGATGCTTTATCTGGAATGTCTAGTCTTTTAAAATGACATTGGTTAAATCATTTATTTGATTAATCTATAATTATTCTAAATTTTAAAATATTATTGCATAAGAATCTTTGTAAATCTAACTTTAAGTTATAGACAATTACGAATTTAATAATTACATAGTAGATGGAATGAAAGGAAGTAAATAGAATATATTCTGAAACTTCAGTTGACATTTAAATTTTCTATGTACAATTGAAGCTTATTAAAGTATTTTTAAATTAATTTAAACAATTTATCTGTCTTTGCTGTGTCCTTAATTTTCTTAATAAAACCATGTATGGTTCTAAACACAATATATCAGTGAATTACTGGAAAGTTCTTATGAAAACTGATAGACTCTAAGTTAATTTTGGATATCGACATGGTATCCGCTAACTTAGTTGCTTATCCTTTGGTAGAGAATCGAAGCTCTGAAGTCATTTCTCCGCAGACTTCAGTTTGCTCAATTTTTGAAGGGTGCATGGGCAAGATTAGACAATACGTTTCGCCCCTGGAAATTGAAGAATACATTGAAATTATTCAAAAAAAGGGATCAATGATGACTTATACGGTGAACTAACTTCTGGAGCTTATGGAATTTGGGCGCAATGCTGGAGTCGACAGTGATGTTCTTGCTCACAATGAAGCCTTCATACTTGTCTCCGCACGGCAACGCTATTCTTAATTAGCTCGAAATGAAAAGTCTACAATAATAAAAAGAGCAGCTGATATGATCTGCTTCGATATGAGACGCTCTTAGAAAATCTACAGGTTCAGTCAAAAGAACCAAGACATCTTTGTATTTAGTAAACGGAAAGAAAATTGAAACATCTGGGTACCACAGAAAAGAATGGGTGAGGGGCCATCATCTTGAAATCCGAAGGCTTGGACCAAGGTCAAATGTTTTAAATAGAAAAGAGGTTAAGTTGCTTATCAAATGAGACCAGAATGTTGCCAGGAATTCATTGTGGTTATCATATTTCACATGTGGGTTATTGTTGTAAAGTTAATGAGACAGACACGCAAACACCTACCTCCAAAGGATCTTGTGATGGGCAGCTATTTGATATAATCAATGGTTATCCTATTACTGAACACAGAAGAAGGCGCTTGCTCCAGTCCTTAGCCACCAGTATAAGAATATCTGGAGAAACGCTGTAACACGCCTCCACAATGCGCTGCTGAACGTGGTGATTGTGGCGGTGTTTTAAGTTTTTTAAGATGTTTCCACGGATAAAAAGTCGGGCGATCCGGATAGTTATTCCAGAGGACCATGCCGGCCAATTAATGAGCATGGAATTGCACATGGACGAACAATTGCTCCGTATAGAAGTGGAGCACTATCTTGCTGGAAATAACAAGAGAACTGCCATCTGTAGTCAGAAAGAAAAAGAACAGTGTTTCCTATAGCATTTCTAATAGCGCTGAACATTTATGGTAATGTCGCTGAATATAGGTCCGATAAGAAGGGAACCCCATACCATAACCTTTAAATCACCAACGACTTTCCATGGTTCTGTCGAGTAAGGATTGCTATCACTGTGGTTCTGACGGTTAACCACTCACATAGACATTGGTCTCGTCACTGAACAAAATGCCTTATGCGAATGAGGGATCCCATTGATATTGGTCCAAAGCCCAGATGCAGAAGTTGACATGTCTATCAGGATCATCCTCGGATAGTTTCTGTTACATCTGGACCTTGTATGGATGCCATTCATTGATATTAAGAATTGAAAAAGGGATTGACTGGCTGATATTACGTTCTGATCAGAGACGGCGTGAGCTCTATTGCTGAGGTTCCGTCGTGGTTGCAGTTTTCGGGGGACCGCTACGTGGCTTGTCTGGAACAGTTCCAGTTTCTCGAAATTTTAAGATCAGGTAATCGACTGTGACGTATGAAAGCCCATCGATGGCTTTTCTGGGTGTCCGTTGTTGACATCACGATCACCTCAATCTTCTCTTCTTTCGCCAATGCCATTTCCAGTTACTTGCAACAAACAATGGTATAGTGCGTCTAAGTCAGCTAGGCAGTCAGCTTCAGGCGTTGGGACTGAGAACTTGAAAAAATAGGGGAGAAAGGGTATAAGATAAGTGGGGATAGGGAGGAAAGATTACAACAGTGTTGGCAGAGCTTGACCTCGTTATTATCGGCTTTAAATAACTATATTTCCGAAGAGCTGAATTCTCAAAATACTAAAAAAAGGATCACATAAGGCCTTTTGTTAATTCCGTAACAATACCCTGATACCCTTTCACCCCTATTTTATTCAAGTTCTCAGTCCCAACGTCTGAAGGGACTGCCTAGCTGACTTAGACGCACTATAATTGTAACTGTCTGTGAAGTCGGGTTTAATTGTCTAGATAGTCCCGATGTTTCGCCCACGACCTCGGTGCGCATCTTTCGGGGAGAAAGCAACCGACTGCAAGATTCTCTTCCCTTCACAACGACAGTTGATTTTAAATCTGAAGAAGCAGTCCCTCATTTATATTACAAATCAGGGACTTTAAACAAATAAAATAAAGCCAACGCACAGACTAAGTAAAATTACAAAATATTTATACAAACAACAAAACATCACAGCGATCGATTTCGTTAGCACTTAGACTAACATCTTCAAGCAAAGAGAAATCAAATACACAAAAGCCAGTCTTATATAGGCAATGGAACAGTTCAATGTATTTAGAGACGTACGTAAGGTTGACTTCAGCTTGCAAGGAGGGATATGATGAATCTCGAACTCAATGAGATTATTGGCTATTATTAGTTGAATATTGGAGAAGACTGGAAATAAAAGGCTTTGCATTAGAAAAAATTTAACGTGCGTAAATAATTTTTAAACAAATAAAATCAAAGCCAACGCACAAACAAAGAAAAATTACAAAATATTTATACAAACAACAAAACATCACAGCGATCGATTTCGTTAGCACTTAGACTAACATCTTCAGGGAAAGAGAAATGAGGGACTTCTTCTTCAGATTTAAATTCATCTGTCGTTGTGATGAGAAGAGGATCTTGCAGTTGGTTGCCTTTCTCCCCAGAAGATGCCCGCCGCAGTCGTCGACAAAACGTCGGAACTATCTAGACAATTAAACACGACCCTCAAGGAACAAATTTCTCATTTTCATATATTTGATCATGAAAGCTTACATTCCTGTTTCTAATTGTCTGTGTTCATAACTTTTTAACAATAGATATGTGAAATGAGAATACGTTAATGAATTCCTGAGAACATTCTGGTTTCTTTTGATATGCAACAACATTTCTATTTCTATTTAAAAACTTTGACCTTGTTCCAAGCTGGCGGATTACAAGATGACGGCCATGTTCCTGGAATATCCTAAACTGTAGGCCCCTTCACCCATTCTTTGATTGGGTATTCAGAAATTTTATTTTCCCTTCCGTTAATACAAGGGTTTCCTGACATTTTTGATACTCACCTGTCATTTTGGATACTCACCGTTTAGTATCCAAATTTTTCACAACACCATCATTATCCGATAACAGCAATGCCATCTGCTTGTAACGATTTCTCAAAGTGAAATTTGCCCTGAAATAGATGTCTCTGTTTATTGTGGAAGACAAAGTGCTAGAATGTTTGTTTAAAAACTGTGTAACATCTCACTTTATTGAAGTGGCTCCTTCATTAAGTTTCAAACTGGTGTTCCATTCAACATTCCCGCCTAATGGGATTCCATTCAAAGCAATATGGTTCCATTGTGGTTCCATTCATAGCCGTAACGAAAGAGAAAAGACTCTTCCACAAGTTCTCAGCCATTGTATGAGCTATATGGCAGTCTTTCAACAAGAATGACCAAATTTCTTTGTGGATTGTGAGTCGCCATCGTGTTGTCATTTGATTAACTATAATTAAGCTGTTCTTGGAGGTTTACTGCTTCGCCGTGATTTGATACTGGTGCATCAACAGCCCAGTAATGTTGAAGTGCCAGTAGAAGTGCCATAATCAACTGGAGGTTAAATTAAAAATTAAACAATAATAACACACATAATTAAAAAGAGATAAACACTTTTAATATCTATCGGTTTTGCTAGCAGTTGAGCAACTTCTTCAAGGATCTTAGCCCGTACTAAGAAGTTACTAGAAATGTCGGTGTATTCGGTGTGTATCTCGATGTATTCGGTGTGTATCTCGATATAGTCGGTGCATAAATAATAATCTTCCTAATTCCTAAATCTTAGTGATATATTAAGCAAATCAATAAAGATAAAGAAGCTGTTGACCTGTAGAATATTAAATAGACTACAGCTTGAATCCACTCAGATTGATAGCCTCACCCAAGCATTATTAAGAAAATAGGGAGTAGCCTAATTTCAAACCAAATATAAAAAGATAAAAAAATTCCACTCTGCAAAACGTCATAAATAAAGAAATTAATAAAAACAAATTCACCACTTTAAATTCTATTCTCCCATTATAATCATACTTCACCCTATACAGTATATTGACAAAACCATTAATGCCAGAATCCAAAACTTTAAAGTTAATAAAGTTATAGATATTGAATCCCCCATCCTGTAAAGTATCTTAACCAAGAATATCCAGATCTCTTAAAATATAATGTAAATAGTCAACAAAAATATAAATTATAATTCATATAAAAGAACCTATTCATCTTATATAAACCAAAGAAGTAAAAAATAGTAATCTTAAAAGAAACCATTCTTTTTCAAAAGTTAAAACAAACTAATAACATAATAACAAAATATAACAAACAATTCGGCGAGTCGACAAGGATCAGAAGACTAATATTCCCCTTTTGTCTGTCTGTGGACAAGTATCATTAAAATATCATTAGCAACAATCACAACAATCGCAACAATTGCGTATTTTGCATGCGCAACAATCACATTTATAGTACAGCTCTACAACAATTACGATAATCGCAACAATTGCGCCTTTTCCATTCGCAACAATCACATTTATAATAATAAGAAAATTAAAGCAATAACAATTATATTTTCTAATACGTATCAGAAGACGTTGCGAAGCATTGTGATTGGTTTAACTTTTGCGGGCTCCACATTGGTATCGACATTTACATTAAAATATCTTAATGTTACGGAGACTCGAGCTTCGAAAAACGGATAGCAATGGACCACTTGAGGTTTGCACCCCTACCGACGTCACGTCTGAATTGTAAGCACACGCTGCGAGATTTTGTGGGATAAACAAACATATAACTTAGTGTAAATTATTCAAACAATCGTCGATTTTTGATATTTCAAGATGGAACTTTTAGTACCGTGCAGTTCCTTATTGCAGTAATTCTGTAAAAACGCTTGGAATATCCTTCTACAATATGATATTTCCTCTACATCTATACGGGTTAAAACAAAGCACATGGCTTCGTTTATACCACAAGCCAAGCAGTAGCCTGGTAGGATATTTTATAACTACGAAGCCCCGCCTATCCTAAAGTGGTCCATTAAATTATATCCTTCTTTAATAAAATATTGCTGTCGTCTTCTTCAATAGGCTATAATCAACTCTACATCCGATATGAAAATTTTGCAAGGCTTAGAACTGTTTCATCCAAATCCAATCTTTTGGTTCACCCTCTATATCTACACGGGTTAAAACGAAGCACATTGCTTTGTTTATCCCACAAGCCAAGCAGTAGCCTGATGGGTACTTTGAACTACGAAGCCCCGCCTATCCTCAAGTGGTCAATTACAACTGATTCTGTCTTTTTAAAATCTTTCAAAGGCTAAAAAGTAAAATATATAGTGAAATGTATGTAAATGTACTGTATAGTGATATGTACAGATTTATAAAAATAACTCAAAAAAAGTTGAAGAAACTTATTTTTTTTTTTTTAACTGAATTTTTCTTTTTTTAAAAAAAAACAAGCAAACTAGCATAATATAAGTTTTACCTCTCTTCTTCTTAGACGAATGGTAATTACGTCCTTATTTGGTACTAATATATGATTTTGAAAGCCATACAATTTCGACGTTTTCTCTCCAGAAAATAGTATAACCTATAAATGAAGTAGTTTTTTATCATTTTGGTATCCTTTTTCCAAGAAATTTCAATGTTACTAAAGTTTTCACCACTTTAATAAAAACTGTTGTAAATTAGAAATTTTAAAAATGCTTTGTGGAGATAAAGATGTCATGATAGAATATTCAAATTAGTACCATTTTGCTTTTTCTTATACAAAAACTTGTTACACCAACCTGTATTTCTGCAACTAAAACTTATAGTGCCTTCTGCCTAATAGGCCAGTCAATAAAAGCATCGAACATCGCAAACGCGCATGTATCTATGATTTTTTTATATGTTGTTAGGACCCCTGAGAGTAGTTTATACCCAAGTTTGCAACCCTGAAAACCCTGTGCTACTCCTGTGGTGTTCGAAAAACTGCGAAATTCGGGTACTTATGTCTGTTTTGTCGAAAAAAACACCGGAAGGAAGCGTTTCTCGGGTATCGTTATTCGGTACTTTTGTAAAGCAAACTAAATTTCCTAGAATTTGAGCCCAACACGAGCTCTCTAGGTTCATTGGTTGCGGAGATATAGCCAGTGAAAGATGGGCAAGTTTTTCCAAAAAGTGGAACGTTATCGGTAGGGCCATGTTCCAAGACACGTACCGATTAAACTAATGGTTCTAGACAAAGATCATGAGAGAAGAAGTTGTAGAGAATTGAATTAGCTGCAATTTGATTCCAAAATGGTGCCTTTAGGCCTCATAGTTACCTCAAAAACGAAAAAATAGTAAAATATCGTAATTTGGAAAAATGAGGAAGACATTGTTCTGAATCATGTTAGTATGTATTTCTTTAAAAAACACGTGCAAGAATGTGAAGTTAACATTGTAGATGTAACATATGGCTTCAAATAAACATGCACTAAACAAATAAACGTAAACAGAAAATAAACAACGGAAACATAAATGTAAACAAGAAAATTCTAAATACACAGTCAAGTCTAAACACCGCAGTAGTTTAGAACTTCGCCCTTTTGGAAGGGCCGGGTCTCATCCAGTCTGGATCAGTGGGGGAGAGAGTGGAAGGATGGACGACGATTTCTGGAGGTGGAGGCGGGTCGTCATATGGTGTTGGGTCGTCCACATCCTCATCCTCCTCGTCCAGGACGATAGGGGTGACGTTTGTGCAACTGCGCTCTTAGCAAAAGGAACAGAAGATAGAGCACTTGAGCCCTGCCTTTCTGCAAGTGCACACCCTAAGCACCCTTTCTTGCATTTGCAAGCCAGCATTCTAAGCAGGGTCTGAGGAGCGGGCTCTGCGCACATTGTGATGGGCATGAGATCTTGTTCGCTGTTGGCCCATTCCCAATCACAAGGGTTTTTGACGACCCCCAACCATTTTTGCACCTGATGTAGGTCCTCCACGAACCTTTGGGTGGGGGGGGGAGGCGGGCAAGGTTGACTTTGGCCGTTGCTGTAGATTTTACAAATGCTGAGTATCGCAGGATGTTCAGCGTTCCCGCATCTCCGCCGTACAGGTTCATCAAGATCTTCTCGCCAGCATTTCCTACTTCGTCCTGGTTTGAGTTTCGATCAAGAAAAATGCTGGCGAGATCTATCAGTGGGTTTTTTTTTTGAGGACATTGCACCACTTCATCTTTCTTGCCAGAAAAGGGCAGAGGTCGTGTCACACCCACTGATGGTATGCAGGACAAAACCATCCCTCGTTTAACCTTCATTTCTCCACATGTGAAGGAATTTGCTGTATAGTAAGAGCACTTTGACCCACCTCTGCCGCCTGTCTGGAAGTACATGTTCGTCTGTCCAGAGCTTAAGCCGTTGAGGAGGACTAGTAGGTCGACGTCCTCCCCAATGATGAAAGCTTGGTCGAACGATGAGCTCTTGGAGAGTTCAGTCATCACTATATCAGTATCGGCATCTTCTTGTGATTGACCTCGATACCCTGCCTCTCAAATTCAGGATGCATCATGGTGATCAAGCGGCGTTTGTTAAGATTCATTGGAGAGCAGTTTTGCCTGGGGCACTTTGATGGGTGTTGATTCTTCAAACAAAATGTCACTACAGGAGAGAGAAGCAGAGCGTCGCAGGCGTTCAGCTAATTTAGTGCTCCTCATAGATGCATCGTGTGGGTATCCATCACACACCACAGCTACGTTTGTACCGAAGTGGTTGAAAACGTAGCTAACGTATCCCGCCACAATGGCTCTGACTGAATCATTGCGATGCCAGATCACCTTGTACAGAAGGTAATCACCATCGACCACTGTGAACGCACTGTTTCCAGGGTTGATATGTTCCGTGACCGGTGTAAATGCTGAATAGAAGGAGGATTTCGTGCCCTTGCTCATTCCTTCTGCAGTGAACAAGGACAATGGATACGGTGCTAGCTCATATGCAAAATGCTGCTTCAGTTGTTCATCTGATTGTTTGTGACGCAGACCCTCTGGAATATAGTAAGGGGATCAACATCAACTCTCCTGTTGAATACTTTCACAGAGGTGGTAACTGATGCCAAGGTCTTCACTTTGTCCTTTCGTTTGAAAGTCACTTTACCAAAGGTGTTACCAACAATGTGTTTCACTCCTTCCGCTAAACAATCGACCCGACTGCCAGGGACCTGGCACACATGATTTCTATAGAAGGGCACCGGTAAGAAAATTTTATAACCTTTCTCATGCTGTCCCTTTTTTACATAGGCATTGCACACAGTTCTCGGTCTCACTTCCATGGCTACAAATAATTCCGAGAACCACAGCGTCGGGAGCTCCGTCGCGATACTCGCCCATATTACTGTTAAATTTGTGGAGTACCTTCGTGAACTCATCTGTATTACGGGGTTATTATGTATTATCTATGTATTGTGTAAATTTGAATGTCGGATTTTGTATGTATGTTTCTTTGAAGCCATGTTTTCCATCTACCAAGTTAAATTAGACAAACCTGATACAAGTGCCTGAATTTCGCACTGTTTCTAGCATCATAGGAGTAGCACAGGATTTTCAGTGTTGCAAACTTGGATATAAACTACTCTCATGGGTACTAAAAAAAAAAAAAAACATACATGCGCATTTGCGATGTTTGCCTTTTTTTGTGATGATATTGACTGGCCTACATTTTTTCGTTTCTGAAGAAACTATGAGGCCTAGAGGCACCATTTTGGAATCAAATTGCAGCTAATTCAATTCTCTACAACTTCTTCTCTCATGATCTTTCTCTAGAACCATTAGTTTAGTCGGTACGTGTCTTGGAACATGACCCTACCGATAACTTTCCACTTTTTGGAAAAACTTGCCCATCTTTGACTGGCTATATCTTCGCAACCAATGGACCTAGAGAGCTCGTGTTGAGCTCAAATTCTAGGAAATTTAGTTTGCTTTACAAAACTATAGAATGACGATACTCGAGAAACGCTTCCTTCCGGTGTTTTTTTCGACAAAACTGACACAAGTGCCTGAATTTCGCAGTTTTTCGAACACCACAGGAGTAGCACAGGGTTTTCAGGGTTGCAAACTTGGATATACACTACTCTCATGGGTCCTAACAACATATAAAAAAATCGTAGATACATGCGCATTTGCGATGTTTGCCTTTTTTTGTGTCGATATTGACTGGCCTATAAGACCAGTTTTCAAAAATATCTATAGCAAATCCATTTTAGAAATAATGAAGTATTGTAACGTCTCGTTGTTCCTCGCATCTCCCTCAATCTTCTGACACTTTATCTCCCCTTCCCTCCACTAAAAGATCATCATAACTGCTTCTTTGTTTGCTTTGATTTCAAAGGTCCCCTTGTTTCGTCAATCTGATGTTCTCCAGAAGCCTTGCAGTGCCCTCTCGAACCTTCTTCCCGGTTGGAATCCATCATTGTTTTCTTTCCGTCCGAGAGCCAACATTAATCGCTTCCCAGTAAATCTTCCCACCTTTCCCCTTCGCTATTTTCTTTTGCCTCCCCTCGTCTAAGCTTATGAACTGATGTTTTATAGACTAGCCGGCGCCGCCGGCACCCTAACGGCCGTTCGTCCGAGTGACGTCACGTACGAGACAACTGCGACAGAGAAGGTGGGGAGTGAATTAGAACTATCGAAAAAGATAGGCAGCTGAATACTGTACTGCCTCTCCGAGAACTCACCATATAAGAAAGGGCATCTTGGAGAATCATTCCGGCGCGAACTATCGAGCCTAGGAAGGCTTGCAAAAGGTCATGTTCTGGCTGAACCAGCTAGACGCACGGAGCACTACGACCGCAGGTATCTCCGCGCACCCTAATCGGCATATGGAAACGCTAATTTACGAAAGGAAACTCGCGGCGGGTATTTTTGTGCGTATTTGTTCTCACCTTTGTCCACTCGGAACCCCGGGGTAATGTATGCCTATTTTATTCATATTTGTGCACATATATATAGAGAGATATATCACTTTCTGTTATTAAGTACTTCGCATGAATAATTTTAGTTATTCTGAATTATTATTTTGTATGTCATCTATTGACATAGTTTTGCATGCTTTCGTATCGTAATCTCCACCTACTTTGGTATAAGATTTATTTATTTGGCCCCACTCTGAAACGGAGCCTGGTAACGGCAGCCAAGCCGGGTGTGGTGTTCCACAGGCCAAGATTTCCCTCGTATCCTCGTCTCGGCTGAGACAGCATCACGCCGAAGCCTTCATCCCCTTCCCCATTTGCGAAGCGAACCTCCCCCCTTTCCCAGCTCCCTAGCCAAATGCCAGCCCCTCTCGCAAAACCCTTTGCTTCATTTATTTAGTTTCCTAAACAAGATATTAATGGGCCCGGCTATTTTGTTTAGTTCCATCAGATGTTTCACTGAGCATACATCTCCTTGTCATAACCCTTCCCTCACATGTAAGCCTTGAATCCACGGCGAGGCATCACATATTGGTAGCAGAGCGTTTGTTCACATACATTTTGAGAAGACGCAGGTTTTAGATTCTTCCCTCGTCTCTCTCTTTGTTTTGATTATGGAGTTTCAGTTTTCCCTTTCCTCTTTCCCCATTACCTATATCTCTGACAGGCAGGATGTCGAACCCTTCCGATCCATCTCCGAGACAAGAATCGATCGCCTACTGGCAGGTGTTAGCTATGGATTTTGGGAAGTAGAAAACCTAAAGAGATCCAGCTTAGGGAAAATTGTTACAGAACTGGGTCTCGAAATATCCGGAAGCTTCGTGAAACTGTCTGAGAAGGTTAAATCTACTGTAGACAGCATTAAGGAGGGAGACGGGGAACTGGAGAAGGGCGGATTTACTTGGGATGAAATTGATGGAGCCGACTACAAAGCCATGAACAATTCGCGTCAAATTATAATTGTCTCCTACTCAGAGGATGATAACACTAGTGAGGTTGTCTTGAGATCACTGAAGAGTCTTTTAAACAAATCGGACGAACAAAAGGAATTACTAGATAAATCCTACACGGAGTCGGTTGAGTCGGAGTGATCACATCCAAAAAAACAAATGTCTCTCAAAGACAGGCTGGCCCTCTTCTCTCACTTGAAGCTGTCTGGGAAATATAACGGATCGGTTAGAGAATTCTTATATGAGTCGAGGAGACTGATGCTCACAAGTCAGACGCTCGTGGAGTTTAAGGAGATCCTCCCTAATTTGGTGAATAGAACAGTCCAATCTTATCAACGACAATATGAACATACGGAACACCTGGACCCACCTGAAAGATAGCTGCCAGGACGCCTTTTTGCTACCAACGAGAAAGGCAATGAAATTGAGCATCTCAGGAGCCTGAAACAGGCAAAGGAAGAGGCTGTTGAGATGTTCGTCTCCAGAGTTAGGCAGATGGCTTGCATGCTGGATTTGCAGGTAGATCCGATTCAACTAATTAGAATCCTCTATAAGGGAGTTCCTCGTCAGTATAGGCCGTACATCCACCTCGATGAATGTGGCGACGTGAGGACATTCGTCCGTTTACGAAAGGCTACGAATTCGTCAAAACGATGCAGGCTGCCGCGAACATTGGAAGCGTGAACGCCGATGTACTGACTATTGGAAGCGATGACAAAGTGCCAGTAGGGAAGGTGAGCAAATATGCAGACGACACGAGAGCCAGCAATTCGGAGAAAGGAGACGCATCCATCCAGACTGGCGATGTGAGATGTTTTCGATGTGAGAAGATTGGCATCTACTCCAGCAGTGCGTTTGCTGTTTCCGAGGCAACTCGGAAAACTAAAGGGGTTCGTGCGCAGGTCGGCGGCGCATGACCACCGCCTTAACGACGTTCAGGAGTGGGCGAACTGGTTGGAAATTGGGTTGGCGAACTGTTTGGCGAATGGAGGCAATCTCTTTCAGCTGGCCCAGGATCCTCCGATAGTGTTCCGATTTAAATAATTGTCGTGTAAACGGTGAAAGCAACCCTTCAACATGTTCCATTCTGAATATCCACAACCTATATCACGCAAATGGAAACGAGTTACCCAAACTCGATATTGCATTAGATAGCGGCGGCGTCCTTAGTTTTCAATTGGATAGCGGAGCCGACGTGAGCTGCATTAGCGAAGAGACAGAGAAAATCCTTCTCAGCCAAGGCGTACAATCAACATCTTGTGACACACTTATTAGCCTGGCAGACGGTCGCACGATGAGGGTTTGTAGGGCGTATGAGTTCGTCGGGCAGATTCGCCTCCCCGGCGGACACGAGAGGGATCAGAGTTGCAAGGAATTCCGTAAAAAGGCGATAGCTCTGAGAGGTTGTAGGAACCTCATAGGCCTAAACGATCTACACCGCAACAGGGTGCACATGGAGTTTAAGGGCGAACGCACGGTAGTGAGCCTCGCAAGGACCAGGTTAGTAAGGGAAAGGAATGAATTTGCTTTGAGCAACCTCGAAGACATCGTAAGAAAGTTAAAGGCACTCCAGTCTCAAATCGTGGAGAGATACAGAAATATGCATTAGATCGATACTGGGAATAACATCCCTGTCAATAAGTTACCTTATCCTTTCTCATCTGCCGATCTGGACACTATACAAAGAATTGTTACACAAAGGGAGAAGGATGGAGTCATCGATTGATCTGAAAGTGAATGGTCCCTCCCATCTTAAAAAAAAAAACCTGATAAAAAATCGAGGTTTATATTGGATGCCAGAGGGCTAAACGAGATCACTAAACCCATCAGATGCTACTCCCTCAACATCTCTGAAACCATCCGGAGATTAAAAGACGCCATAGTGTTCTCGATTATCGACCTTTTTAAGGTGTACTGGCAGATCTCGTTAGATGGTAATTCTAGCCTTAAAACATCCTTCTCCATTAGGGGCATCGGCACCTTCAAGATGAATGAGGTTGCTTTCGGTCTAAAGAACTGTGTAATCAATCAAGTCCTAGGGGTTGAATTCTGGCTTATGCAGATGACA
Source organism: Thereuonema tuberculata (assembly GCA_023159025.1). Lineage (NCBI taxonomy): Eukaryota > Metazoa > Arthropoda > Chilopoda > Scutigeromorpha > Scutigeridae > Thereuonema > Thereuonema tuberculata. The sequence goes on from JAFIDM010131102.1 coordinate 454,124, forward strand.
TTTTAGTTGCAATTCCTGATATGGAATCCCACCGAGTCGTGGTTGGAAAGGCGTTCGAACTCCTCACTGCCAGCAACCTCACAGTAAACTTAAAAAAAAATCGAGATTCGGCCTATCCTAAATTGATTTCCTCGAATGTAAACGAAAGGGAGTACAAACGAAAGGGGGAATCACTCCTTCCGAGGAGAGGATATGCCCAATCAAAGAATTTCCTGAACCCTGGAACTTGAAGCAACTTTGAAGGTTCCTCGTCACAACAGCATTTTACAAAGGCTTCGTTTGTGACGTCAGTGAGACGACAAGCCCGCTCAGGATTCTCCTCAGAAATTGTCAAAAGTAGAGATGGAATGCTGAACAGCAGCTGGCCTTCAACAGAATTAAACATGCACTGACCAACGAACCCATCTTGAGTCAACCTGATTTCTCTCGCACATTTCTCATATGCAGTAATGCAAGCTCTTAGGGTGTAGCTGCAACCCTATCTCAAGTTGTTGATGGGAAGAAGCCGATCATTTGCTATGCGAGTCGGCCGCTGAACAAATCAGGAAGAAATTATTCCACTTCCGAAAAGGAATGCCTAGTCATTGTTTTTGGTGTGATGCGCTTTAGACAGTATCTGGAGGGCTCGTACTTCATCATCCACACCGATCATTACACTCTCAGGTGGCTCAAAACTTTCTGGATCACTCTCAGGTGATCGGACTTATCAAGCCCCCTAACTTGGTGGGCGCTGAAACTACAGCATTGCGATTACGAAATCTTGCACAAGATAGGGAAACTGAATTACATCCTGGATGCCCTGTCGCGGAACATGTGAGATGGAGTCAACATTCAGCTTTCCCCCATAAAGAAGTCCCATAGATCCTATGAGTTCTGCCAAGAGATTATAAATCGTTTTCAATCCGAACCAGGCGACAAGACAACCGAGAGAGACAATTTAATAAGTGACGGGACATTGATGGCCGTGCTGGCGTGGCCGTGCGGTCTCGGCAGCGGCCAGCCGTGGCGATCAGTGCGCCAGTACCTGGGTTCGAATCCCGGCAGTGGCATGGCTGTTTAAATTTCCTTTCCTGTGTTGTCCAGCCTCTTCTTCACTTTCTCTTCGGTCTGATGTTATTCCTTAATGGCGTCCTGGGGGCAGGCAACGGGAAACCACCCCCAGTATCTTTCCTCAGGTGTTTCTAGGAGATCCATGTGAGACCTCCATAGAACTGGACCTGTCTTCGGACAGAAAACTATGGATGGATGGATGGATGGGACATTGATGAAGATCAACTGAGATAGAACCAAAAGAACTGTGAGGAAGGTGATAGTGGTCCCTAGAAGTCAAGTAATCAAGTAATTTCCATGTGGCATGATGACAAACGCATCGGTGTCCACTTGGTGTTCAGGAAAACCACCAGGAAAATAAGACTTATCTATTTCTGGCCGGGAATGAACCGGGACGTAAGTATCTACGTGAAGGCCTGTCACTCTTGCCAGATCGCCTGGGAAAGGAAAGCAAGGAAAAACTGTCATCCCTGCCCGCAAAGGACGCTGGCAGACCCTCGCAATCGACTTTATAGGCCCTCTGCCAAGATCTAGTCAAAGAAACACCGCGGCAGTGTTCTTGGTCGATACACTCTCAGGCTGGGTTGAAGCTAAGTCACTAAAGAAAACCATGGGAAAAGAGATGATTGAGTTCCTCGAGAAAGTGTTTGAGATATCCCTCAGACATTATCAGCAAAAATGGTCCGCAGTTCAGATCCGACATCTTCTATAAACTTTGCCAAGAGCATGGGATATCGCATCGAAGATGTTCTCCGTTCTATCCGAATCCTAATGCGTCCGAACACTATATTCAAAACTTAAAGCAACTGATCCGCATTTTCCTCAATAGTAAGCATAACCAGTGGGATAAACATCTCGACAAGTATCTGTTTTGCCTGCACGGGTCGGCGAATGAGGCTATAGGACTCTCCCCTTCCTTTGCAATGTATGACCGCGAGCTGCTTAGGGACAATGTTGAGGAGTGCAACGTGGATGAAGCGGTGAGTGAGTCGAATATCAGGAAGAGATTCAGAGGAATACTGGATCTCATCCACCAGAATCGAGGGAAATTCCATATGAAGAACAACGCACTACGTGATAGGGATAGGAAAGACATCTCCTTCGAACCCGGTGACCGCGTCCTCCTACGCACGCATCCTGTCTCTTCTAAAATTAATAAATTTGCGGCGAAGCTAGCCCCACCATTTGTTGGCCATTTCGACGTGAACCGCAGGACAGGTCTGGTCTTGAATACCCTCCTGAGCGAGAGCAATCCCTCCATTGAGAAGAAGGTTCATGTCAACCAAATGAAGCCCTGCACCTCTCCTCCCTCACGAAATTTAGCTCTACGGCTTCCAGACCGCGAATAAATCAGGCTGAACACTTTATTCGTGTTTCAACACTGTGTCTCTAAATTCTCTCTACGGACTGCTCGCTTGCATCTTTTTCCCATGTCGTTTATTCGCTCCAGACCTGTTTACATCACTGCGTATTCCTTTCTGCCTCATCCGTCTACACCTTCACCCCAGCAAAGGGGAATTCTCTCTCTCTCATCTCGTCACTGTCTCTACCTCCCCTCTGGACTGCCTTATTACAACTCGACTTCCCATCCCCGGCTGGACTCTCCCTTAAGCAGGAAAAGTATGTAAGGTCTCGTGTCTCCTCACATCTCCCTCAATCCTCTAACGCTTTATCTTTCCTTCCCTCCAAAAGAAGATCTTCATAACTGCTTCTTATATTCCTCATATTCCTTAATTTCAATGGTCCCTTGTGTCATCAATCTGATGTTCTCCAGATGCCTTGCTGTGCCCTCTCGAACCTCCTTCCCTGTTGGAATCCATCATTGTTTACTTTCCGTCTAATAGGCAATATTAATCGGTTGCCAGTAAATATCCCTACCTTTCCCCTTCGCTATTTTCTTTTGCCTCCCTGCTTCTCAGCTTCTGAACAGATGTTTTTTATAGACTAGCCGGCGCCGGCGGCGCCCTAACAGTTGTTCGTCCGAGTGACATCACGTACACGAGGAGACAAGTGTGACGGAGAAGGCGGGGAGTGAAGTAAAACTATCGAAAAAGAAGGTAGGTAGCCGGATACTCCACTGCCTCTCCGAGAAATCACCATGTAAGAAAGAGCATTGGAGAATCGTCCCGGCGCGAACTATCGAGCCTAGGAAGGCTTGTAACATGTCATGTTCTGGCTAAACTAGCTAGGCGCACGAAGCCCTACCACCGCAGGTATCTCCGCACCACCACTGTGCGCCATAAGACCCTGGCATCGTGGAGCACTGATTCTCGGGAGACCTTTCTTACTAGCTCAGGAAACGATCTGATACAAGCGATTACCATAATCGCTTAGGAGTAAATCGGATCACGGCAACCCTGAGGCCCGAATATCATCTGACCACGACAGAGGAATCCTCCTTCCTGGCCGCAGGTAATCCTCACTGTATTGGCTAGGCAACACCGCTCGGATGTCTGAGAACTCTTTTACTGCACTTCGTGAACTCCTGCAGATTATGTGTGTGTACGCGCGTATGTGACTTCGGGTGAACTGCGAACTGTCTCAGCATATGAAACGGCAATTTACGAAAGGATACTCGCGGCGGGAATTTTAGTGCGTATTTGTTCTCACCTTTGTCCACTCGGAATCCCGAGGTAATGTATGCCGATTTTATCACTTTCTGTTATTAAACACTTTGTATGCATAATTTTAGTTATTCTAAATTATTTATTTTAATTAATCCATTGATATAGTTTTGCATGCTTTCGTATTGTAATCTCCATCTACTTTGGTGTAAGATTTATTTATTTGGCCTCACGCTGAAACGGAGCCTGGTGACGGCAGTCAAGCCCGGTGTGGTCCGCCTTAGACCAAGATCTCCCTCGTATCCTCCTGTCGGCTGAGACTGCTTGACGCCAAAGCCTTCTTCCCCTTCCCCATTTGCCAAGCGAACCTCCCCCCTTTCTCAGCTCTCTAGCCAAATGCCAACCCATCTCGCAAAACCCTTTTCTTCATTCATTTCGGTTCCTAAACAATATATTAATGGGCCCGGCTATTTTGTTTAATTCCATCATACGTTTCACTGAGCATAACTCTCCTTGTTATAACCCTTCCCTCATATGTACGCCTTCAATCCACGGCGAGGCGTCACAGTGTTAGCCCTAAAATCTTTTTTAGCTGAAGTTCAGTTGAAATACAGGCATAGAAGAAAACAATATTCACGATACAAGATGTTAAGTTAAGTTAAAGGATGCCACGACAGGCCTATGCAGGCCCAAGGGCTCGCGGGAGGTAAGGTCCCGGCGTTACTTTACCAACGGGACTAGGTTGAGGTCGGGAGGTCAGCCCGACGCCCGCCCGCCTTTAACTCCCGGGAAAGAAACCCGGTACCCATTCTACAGAGGGCTGGGTAGGCCCTAGGACCCGTTTGGAGGAGAATGGAGCGTGGAAAAATTCCCGTCTCCGCCGAGACCGGGAATCGAACCCGCGACCTCCAACCCGCAGCCAAGCGCCTTACCCACTCGGCTACCGGGCCCACACGATACAAGATGGCCTTGCTATATTTTCCAACGAAAATTTCTATTTTATTCTCTCTTAAAAGTGTCAGAAATAGATATGAACCCAAAAAGATATAAGGCTTATGTTTTTTGAACAACTACTTCTAGTATTAGAAGATGAACTCAAGTAATTTAACATGCATATGATAGATTATAGGAAACAAAATAACAGCAACGCACATAATTCAAAATATATAATATACACAATTAAAAATTCTTTTCGGTTTCACTAGCAAAAAAGAACCGTCAAAGACTTTCGAGGTAAAGAATTCAAAATGTTCTTTCTTTATAAATGATCCAAGTCGTATTAACGTAAGGCGAACATGGTGTTGCAGTCAATCACGACGAGGGTAAATTGGCATAATTCAAATACGGGTGTATCTAAGGTATAACTTCCTTATTTTAATTGTATATATTGTTTGTTTTAATTATATGCATTAGTGTTAATTTGTTTTATTTAAACAGAAATATTCAGTTGACTCAGCACATGACAGCAGGAACAATCTTGAAATCAATGGAATCTAACTAACAATGAAACATCTCGAACCTTACTATTTCAGATTTTAATGAAATTTTGCAGAATGAATAATCAGATTGTGTTTATAAAATGAAATAAATCTTAGATGCGGAATCGACCGCGAAGGACCAATTTTGGGGGGTTAAAAACGTTTGAATATAGGTCGTTTTACCTCTCAAACATGATTTGTTGCTAACGTCTATACCTAGTACTTTCATATAAATTTTAATAGCTAAGTTAAGTGGCGCCATCAGTTGTTGACTCGTGTTGTAAACTTATTCAAAGTCTTTATTTTCTTTTAAATTTAAAGTTTCCTAATTCGGAAAGATTCTGAAATGTAAATTAAAAAGAATCAGATATAAGAGGAAACCTTCTATATTGATATATCGATAAATCAATTTCATTTACAACGCTGATCAATTTCATCGGCGTGAAAAACAGACAGCGTGCGTTAAATCTTACGAATTTCAATGCATTTTTATGAATTAAAAGTACTGATGTTTTACTTCAATAAAATATTTTGTGCATTGTGTCCTTTATTAAACAGTCTCCTCTATATTTGATTTGACATTATTTTTTTTAAAAGCTTTTAATACCCCCAAAAATTGGTCCTTCGCGGTCGATTCCGCATCTAAGATTTATTTCATTTTATAAAAACAATCTAATGATTCATTCTGCAAAGTTTCATTAAAATCTGAAATAGTAACGTTCGAGAGGTTTCCTTGTAAGCTCAAGTTTATGAACTAAATCACCCACAGAACTGTGAACAGATACTAAGAAGTTATTAGGAAATAAAGGTATTTTTTAGAGCCATGGATTGTTATAGAAATGTAGGCTTTAGGCTGCTATATGTAAATTATATAGAAGATGATAAATGATGTTGAATAAACTGACACTTAATTTTCAAATCTAATTATAATTTGAGTAATACTTATTTATATGAGTATAAAGGGGTATAAAGGGGTATTTATATGAGTATTTATATGAGTATTATCAATCCAGTGGATCTATTTATCTTTGGTGGTTTTGTTTATATTCAGTTCGAGGAGAAAAATTTTGCTTACTATCACTTTGAGGAAGATTGTATATTCTCACAGATCTATACCACATCCATACAACTAACTTGGTGATTTCTTTGCAGGAGGAGAAAGAAATACAGCTGATGCATGTGATGTTCTGAGCTGAATCTAAATTAACTGTGCTTCGGAATTCTACATCTCAATCTGAACCTGAAGGATCTTCAAAGATGTGGGTGATAGATAATTGAGATTGGGTGATTTATGAATTGGCATCAATGGCTGCTTCGTAAATAATCTTATTTTTCCATAAGCTGTTTACAAAAGCCAAAATTTATTCGATATTTAAAGTCAGATCTTAAACTCCTAATCTGGTAATAGCAAAAAATTTCCAAAGAAATTTGTAACAATAACGGAGCAAATGTTTAATGTCCAATTAGGTTTTATTTTATCTCAGAATCAGCGTCGTTTCGTTAAGATAAATACTGACTACTTGCAAATTAGTAAATTCCTCATAAAATTAGCAGTGATGAAAAATTAAAATATTTCACTCTCACTATATTTAAATTTTTGGAAAGACTTGATTCTATAAATTGTTAATCTTTAATCATTAATTAATTCTAAATGATAGGTTAATTATTGATAGCTTTTCAATGATTTAGCAATCATTAAGAATTAATGGAGTAGCATATCATGTATCCCTGTACATGGATTTGTACTGTCTGTTTTCTAAAAAACATTCCCATCCAAGAATACATTTTCCTTCATCAGTATGTATGTGTTACGATGACTATCATTTTGACAAGATTGATAGTCGGAGTGCATATTTCTGTTAATATCATAAAAATCAAGTAAATTAATAAATCCTTCGAAACAATTTTCGGAGGTCTGGAATTTGTTCTTGTTAGTTCTTTCTCTTCCAGACGAGTCCAGAGTTCGTCCATAATGGATGTTGGTTTCCCGGAGTTTTAAGATGTTTAACATCGGGTTGCCCTTCCATCAACTTAGTCCCGTTGGTCTCGGAAAGCCAGAGATTTAACTTTAACTGTCCCTTGGCCTGCTAAAGCCTTTGCTGGATCATCAATGCTTATTATCAAAGCGCAGTTTCAGATGACCCAGTGGCTGATCTTTTGGATGTTGGAGACAGGAAAACGAAAAAGAGAATCGTTGATGTAAGGAAGAGAGTGGACAGAAATAGATAGATCATTACAAAATTATATATGTAGAAATGAAAACGCCTTTATACAGCAATGGACGAAGACAGGTTGAAGAAGAAGAAAAAAATAAAGTTTTCAGAAAGCTCATTCTCTGAATAGAAGAGTTCAGTTTCCTCGATTTTCATTTACTTTATCTGGAATCTATATTACGGCTTTGTCGTTTCAAACTTTTATTTAAATTGTATCTTTGAATAAGCATAATGGTTGAGACGAAGTTTGATATCTCACAACGGCCGTTTCACACTTTATTGGATATTAAAAGTTTTATGCTGATTATCAACAGCACAAAAGATATGTAAATTTAAAAGAAGTTTAACATGCGGACGTTTATTTAAATATAGAGAAAATATGAACAAGCACAAAATTAAAAATTATAAAAATTCCTAAAATTTACATAATAAATTTCGACTGCTCCACGCATATCAAATGTACGTTACTATTAAATTTATCTGCGATTCAGCGATTTCAGATGCTAGCAAATAATGGTGGTCAACATATTAAATATAATATATTTTGACGTGACTCTATCCATATCAGCGTTCTACTGCATTTAGTGCGGGTGGTTTATAAGAATTTACACTCTTGCGCGATTCACGTGTTAAAATTGATTTGTTGATTTTACATTCTCAACAATATGTTTGATATACCAAATTCTTCAACAATCTTCTTTCTTTCCATTTTAATTTGGGGGTCAGGGAATGGTCCTACAGTTCTGATTTGTTTTTACGTTGTCACCTACTTTTTGATGCTGAACACAATGGTGAAGGTTTCATTCTAATATCTCTAACCGTTTGACCACTAGAGAGTGTGACATACAGTGTGACAGACAGACAACAAAAAAGCAAGAGCGGTCCCTATGTTAACTGTAATATGGGACCGCTAAAAAACAACATTGCTTCTGTCACACTTCGGGAATACTGCAGGTTGAAGAATTTAAGGAAAGGCCCAACGATAATCACCAATTTGCGAAAAATGATTTTTCGATTTGAAAATACGGGATCGTTGCTAGTGCTGCCAGGACGAGGACGCAATGCAGCATAAAACCAACAACATGAAACAGTTGCCACAGATACTTTGTAACCAAAGAATGCACACTAGTCAAGCAGTGCACGAGCAATATCAAGACAATTGGATATACCATACGTAAAGGTGTGAAAAATTATGCATAACCAGCTGAAGTTGTTATTATCAAATAACAAAAAAAATTACTACTTTAAAGCTACTATTTTAAAAAATTTGTATTGTATTGCTGAAGTTTATTCCGTGCAAAATCAGCACGGAAACAACAATTGCTTCGAGAAGATGCGGTCGCTCATCTGAACTTTTCTCTTTCTAGCAGATTTCTGCAATCATTGAAAGTAGCAGTATGATGTGACTTTACTGCTTTGTTCGTCATTGGTTCGTACTTCTTTTGAAGAAACAACACCAAACGGTCACCTGACTTGCTCCGTCAACGCTGTGAGCTATCAACGACTGCTGCTTGATTTTGTTATTCCACAACTTCAATGCCGTGAATCCACCATATTTATGAAGGATGAAGCATCCCACTCACATTCGATTTGGTATAGAGCAAATCTTACGGCAGCATTTCACAGAAGACAGAATAATTAGTCGAGTATTTCCTATGAGTTGGCCAGACCGTTCCCCTGATCTCACTCCCTGTGACTTTTGGTTTCGGGGAAATTTGAAAAGCTTGGTGTACCAAGGAGGAAGGGATAACTTAGTAATGTTAAAGGTTCGTATGCTGTACGTAAGACAAATCACTGGACATTATTCTCCTACAAACATTTTTAATTCTTTATTTATCTTGATTACTGTAGGAAATTTGATAAATTGGCAATTTCCCTCCACTTTTTTTACAATATCTCTAAAAATTCTGGATTTCTTCTTAAAAAAGCTGTTAAAAACAGACAAAATAAACTTCTCTGGATATTCATTAAGTAATAGTTTTCTTCTAAAATTTAGATTTTTTTACTCCATAAATTTCTATCCTCGGTATATTCTGTAATTCTTTTTAAATTATTAATAAACATTGCTTTCTTCATATATAAATTATGGTTCGAATTAAAATTTGGTATGTGGCTACTTTGTTAATCTTTGTTATAATGTTAAGATAGATTATTATTCTCATTCTTAATTACAATATCGAGGAACGGAATCTGACCTTTATCTTCTTTCACCAAGATAAAATTTAAATCCTCATGATAACTATTAATTTATTTAAAGAACCTTGTGAATTGCCTATCCGTCCCTTCCCAAATGATGAATTCATCATCAACATACCTTAAGTATTTAAATCTCGTCTCATTCCATTTAAATATGTAGTTATTTTCTACCCAATTTAAATAGATATTACAAATGGAAATCTTGGACCAATTATATATTCCAGAAACTTTTACTACTGTTTTTGTTGCACAACAAGCAAATTTCTTTCTGTCGGAGATTTCGTATCGAATTGAAAACACTGGGTCTTTTTATTTCAAAATATCAATATAGTTCTCCCACATCTCCATTTTCTTCTTTTTTTAGCATACCGTCTGAGTTTCAAGTTTTGATTTCAGTATAATAAAGTAATGACCGCAGGCTAAAGTGGATTACCCTTCTCCTGCAAGAAATAATTGCTGGAAATGCATCTTCATTTTAAATGGAATTGATACTGAATGATATGTCAATTGTATTTTGTTCTTTGATCACTAACTCAACAGATTGAGATCCTGATTACCACACTGGTTGCTGCTTCTCAATATTCACCAGAATAAAAACAACGTAATACTAATTGTTCGAATAGCAGTGGTGTCTCAAAAGCAAATATTAACAATAAAAAAACATGCTAATGAAATATTAGTGAGAAAATTCAACTGTCAGCAGTCCGCCGGCCTCAATGATTTTTTTTAATGCAAAAAAAATTCAATCCGCGCATTGAATATTAATTACAACAATGGTTGAGACCAAATTGTTTACCAAGTGACATCCTGGGAACAGCTGTTTCACGCTCTCGGGCGATCATCAACTCACCCATTACAACTCAATATTTTCCGTACCGCACATACTGACATACGTAACATTTTGTGGTTGTATTTCTGTTAAATTTTTCAGTGCTCACTTTCACTCTGTGATTTCTGTATTGAACTTATACGATAGCATACCAAATGTATGATGGTTATCAACAAACAAGAATCCAAGTCTAACGTTACGACTAAACGAAACAATTACGGCTGGATAGTGCACCAACATCTCCATAAAGGATCAGGTGACTGTAAAGTACTCTATTCAACAGTGCCTAGAGCAATAGATAACAGTCCAAATGCAACCAAATTTCATAAGATAATATTTCAGCATATACGATCGACATTTGTGAAAAAATGTACCAAAAGCTATCACTATGCCATTTACTGCACTGCAAGCAACATATATTTTATTTGTAAACGACACTCAGGCTAAACAAAGATACTGTCCTTATCAATGTGAAGTGAACCAACTGTTTCCTTTTAATCGTTGACTTTGAATTTTATATTGTTGAGTTTCTTTGTTGAGTTTGTGAGGATTGTTAAATCGAGGAGAAAACAAAATCTAATAAGATCATTTAGTTGATTCTCACATGTCAGGCTGTCTATTGTTTGTCTTATAAGAATTGCTTATTGTTTTCACGTGTATGGTGATGGCCGATACTGTGGGATAGTTGAGCGGGTTTTGTTCCTGTGTTGCACGATGTACGTTTTTGTTTTGTTTTTGTTTTTTTTGCTTCTCTCGTGAAGAACAAAGGGGAAAAAAGAAAGGGCTTTTTTTTAGAAGAGAAAGATATAGATGAGAGGAGACAAATTTCCCATTTACATATTATTTATTTTTTTATCCTCTCTCTTTCTCTTCTGATTTGTTTAAAAGATCGTAATTAGTTTGTTATAAAATATTTTGAAAGTTAAATTATGTCTTATCCGACTTAAATTGTTTGGTTATAACCCTTTTCTTCGTCTCAAACCTATAATGGGTTAACCTACTTAACATCAGTCAGAAATAGGCAAAGACTTGGGTGATAAGAAAGTTCAATGGTCAACGGAAAGATATGATGAAAGGTTTATTCGTCATCGGAAAGATGGAATCAGTTACGGATTGATGAGTATCGGTGGATAACATCTACCGTTAACGCAGACTGTCGAATAGTCAACGTCATCGATCTTCAGTGAGAACGTTCGAATTGGTCACAACATTGTGGTATGTAGAGTCTTTATTATTAAAAACAAATTATGAACAAGAGGTCTACTAGTCTACGAATATCATCCAAACTGTGAGTTATCTTCGTATTTTATGAAATTTTCGACAATATTCATCGATAAATTTTATAAATGAAGATGCTGTGAATAAAGTAAAAACACTCAAAGAACTATAATTTCCTTGTGAGAGAGAAAGAACTAAAATGAGATTTAAGTTAGGTTAATCATGATCATAGGACTTTTTAGGATTATGTAATTTAATTTAATATTTCGGATGAGACATTTTGTTGAATTGTAATATTTAACCAAGTTCTTGTTGTTTAAATTTAATTCATTTATTTAGTAATGTAATTTTTCCTTTATTTTTCTTTTTCCCCCTTATTTAAATACTTAATTTAAGAGTTTAGAAAGATTGAATATTAAATGTGTTTCTTTTTTATATAAGAGAAGTTATTTTTAAATAAGTAGAAGATGCTACAAATGGAAGCGAAACTTCAAAAGATGTAAAAGTTAAAGGCGATGAACACTTTTTCAAAGGCCGACCGTTACTCATTCGCTATGATGCTACTCACATGCACCATGATACTATCTTTCTGCCAACTTGCAACATCTCCTCCATCACATTCGCTTAACTCGCAAAGATTCGGAGGATGAGGTTGCCATGAGATAGAAAACTTACATATAAACATTTTGTTCAATATCTGGAGGCGCTCCTGGAAGTAGTTTACTGCAGGAAGTGTCACTGTTGCAGTTGGGGTTCGACAAAGATGTTGTGCATCTTTCGGTATATCTGAATAGCATGACAGAGCATGTCACAGAACCATTGCGAGTAGCTTCTTCGAAGAAGATTAGTCCAAGGATAAAAGTGGCTGTGAATCCACACCAGCGTGTAACCTTAATCGAGTGCAGTGGAATCCGCTACAAAACATGTCGGGTTATTAAGGTCCCAAATACGACAGTAAAGGGCTGTTTCACTGCTCCACTGAGAAGAAATGTACCTCGTCGCTCCACACGATCTGCCATGGCCATGATTTATCCATCATTTGGTGCTGGAGCCTGCAATGTTATTTATTCAACGATAACTGTACATGTTCACCCCTACCAGATTCAACTCGTAGACTTCCAGTTTCCTTGAATTGAGTGATTATTCTCCTAAGACCTTCAGGAGTCAATGGTTCTCGACGTAATTGCTTTGACAGGAATTCCCGAAGTGAAGTCGCGTAAATACAGTTCTTTTAATACAACATATTCATATACAGTGCACGTTCCGGCAGGGGATTACATCGTAACTGATACGATATCTAGTAGTTGTGGCCACTTTTAGCAATACGAACTTGGTCGCAGTCTGTGTGCTTATGCAAATGAACTACATTTTACAAACTAATAAAATTTAACGTGCCGTTATAACAAATCGAAAAAGCCAACTATATCGGCACATACATAAAAAGGATAAAAACTTACATTAAAACATTAGCATACGTATTCGAAACTCCTATTTTAAGTTCCATTATCAAGCAAAATGAACTGAGAAAGGCACAATGAATAGTCTTAACAACACCATCCCCTGATGGGCAATCGCCAAACTTTTTAGAAATAATTCGTCTGCTTCAATAAAACAAGGAGCGCCGTAACGAACGTATGATCCCAAAATTTAACAGTACCTATAATCCATACTCCAACACGTTCGTAGTTGACAAATCCTGATTATAGCTTCCCAAGAGAAATTTTTCGGAAAGATAAAAATAGGATATTTAAGGGAGTTTTTTTAGACTCTTGGGAAGCTATAATCAGGATTTGTCAACTACAAACATGTCGGAGTATGGATTGTAGATACTGCTAAATTTTGGGATCATATGTTCGTTACGACACTCCTCGTTTTATTGAAGCAGTCGAATTATTTCCACAACGTTTGGCGACTGCCCACCACGGGATGGCGTTGTTAAGACTATTCATTGTGCCTATTCACTTAAAATAGGAGTTTCGAATATGTACGCTGATGTTTTAATGTAAGTTTTTATCCTTTTTTATGTATGTGCCGATTTGAACTACATTTTCTTTGTTTCCAGCATCACAAGTGGCACAGAAATCTACTACAGTGCCACTTGTGATGCTCCAACAAAGAAAATGTAGTCCTGAAAAGTCATTCTATCAAATATCGTTATATTTGTGTCACGGTTTTTTTTTTCTTTCCAATGTTTATTTCTTTTCCTTAAACCGTGCCACGTTTGTTATTCAGTAATTTGTCTTTTCCTCTTCTTTAATATCCTTATAAATCTAGTTTTTCGTCTCTGATCTCTTAAATTTTAATTTGCGAGAGACAATTAATTCCTTTTCTTATTAAAGAATCTGTCTTTCTTTGATCAATTGTTAGCGTTAATCCAAATGTTTATATTTATGTGTATTTTAACTTTAACTGAACCAGCGTTGGAGGTGCTCGAACACAATCCAATGCAAGGAGAATCCGTGAGAAAAAGCCAGTTGAAGAGTCCGGTGCGGAAGATGAGTGTTTTCGGGAGTGAGAAAAGCAAGTGCCGTGCTCTGTTCCAGCAGTGAAACCACTCACACGATTCCGAAGCTACCGTACAGTTCTACCCGTCACCCAGTTCTGCATGCCGTATTTTCGAAATCCTGTTCACAGTGTTCCCGGCTGCGAGCATGCAAAGTGTCTCCCATGTTCAGGTGCATCGCAACGACGGAAAACTTTGTTCGCATGTGAATATCTGATGTTTACTAAAAACTGTAAGTAGTCTCATTTAGTTTTGTTTCAATGGAAATCGAAAACCGAAGGAACTGATTTAGCGTAGCCGTAAAACCAAAACTAACTATTTAATTTTTCTCACTCTCCAAATGAAACTGTGTTAAAACTGCACCCACTGACAGACGTTAGTTCAGTTATGTGATGATTCGGAGTATATTAGATGCATAGTTTGAGTAGTAGCTTAAGTGCTGTTAATTACCTTTGTCTTGAATTTCATGCATTCATGAAATTGAATGCATTGCTTATATTAATTCATTCCTGTATATTTTTTATTTATTGTTCATGAACTAATAGGGTGAAGCTTCATGTTTAAGCTACTCTTTTTGTATGTATTCTTATTAGCATAATTGTATTAGCTTATGTTGTACCTCTTAAAGGTAGATTTGCTTACTTTATTTGATTCACAGTCTCCATAATACGAGATGTGATTTTAAAGATAATTTTTTTATATTGTATTTTTTACCTTGACTTTGATTAATACTTTTATTCTTAATCTCAATTTGTGAGTTGTGTCTTTCATTCACTTTAATCCAAATCTTGAGTCGGGATGGGGGTTTACATGGGCCCAGCGCCCCTTTCTCGGCGGCCTGTCTACAGGTGTGTTTGTTTCCACTGCGTTAATTCAATTTTGCTATTTATTTATTTAATTTCCTTGAAATCGTGACAAATTCTGGTAGTGGAGAGAGCGTGGTTTGTGTTGATTTTCCCTTCTTTGTTTTTCCCTTCTTTGTGGGTGCGAAATCAATTTTATCTCTCCGAAGTTCGGATGTCTGGTTCTTCATATTCATTTAATTTGCCATTTATACTTTATTCACCTGTTTGATTTGATCGCTAATATAGCTTATCTAATTTTTGAACATTTGTTGTCTGAATATCGGCTCTGAAGCCTTAGTTTAATAGCTATGCGGTATTATGATTCGCCGTTTTATTTGTACTGGGAGGTGTTCAGTTGTCATATGGACCGCGGCATGCTTTGTAATGTGGCTGCTTGTCGTATTTTCATTTTGCTCGCATCTTACGGAGTTGCTTTCAGTTAGCTTGGAGGAGCTGGGTTTTAGTTATTGTTAGATTGGTATTGGAGGCGGGGGAGGGGTCGTCTGATGAGACTTTCGGGCCACTGTGCAGGTGGTTTCATCCATCCATCGATTCTTCCCCTGGCGCTGTTTTAGTCTGCATTTGTTCAGCGGTTGCTTCGGTTTGATATCTTTGACTTCTGGTATTCTCTCCGATTGCTTACCTTAATTTTTATTTTCGACCCAGTTCCGTTTCCTGTATCTTATATGTTGGCCTCGCTCGATGTTTTGAGATGTTGTCCGAGGGTGATTGTTATGCTTTGTAGTTTGGTAAACCTAAGCAAGGTTGCTTTTGACGAAATTTTGGCGCTTTCTTCTTTGGGTTTGTTATCATGTGTGGGTGTCTCATTGGACGTTGATGCAAGTTCGTCAGCGGAAGTCGGCTCTCTTTCTGACTCCGCGATCCGAAAAGATAAATTTCGACAACCAGTTTCCACACTCCTTGGATTTAGGTGTAGCTATTTTGTTGGGCTTTCCACTAATTTATCCTATTTTTCCCTTGGGCATCGATCATGTTCCCTTTTGAGTAAACTTTTGACTACTGGACTATCGTTAGGTTCAGTAATAGTTTTAGTAATCTTTTGAGCGGTGGTTGGTGTTGTGCTTACCTTGGTAGTCGTTTCAAGATGCTAGGAGTGGTTCCCTGGTCGGCCATTTGGATTTCGGACGGGCTTTCGGACCCGCTCCCTTCTTGTTCCAATTAGTGTGTGAATTGGCTAGTGGACTGCTTTTGCTTTGCGATGACAATTTTGTTTTTGGTTTTTTTACTTCACCATTGGACATTGTCTTATTAAAGAAATTGTCTTTCTTTGATTAATTGTTAGCATTAATCCCTATTTTTATATTTATGTGTATTTAACCTTGGCTTTTTGATTCTCGCTATATCTTGGCTAATTGAGTTAGACTCGATGCCGCCAATAATCAGTTTATCAGAAACCATTGGACGCTCGTTTCACGCTCTCTCCAACGTCGATACCCTATTGGATGAGTAATTACTGAGTTCACGAGTTTATAAATGTGATCCCGAGATGAGGAAAAAGGAGAAAACAGTTTGGATACAGTGCATGATACAGTGCATCGTTATATTTGTGTCACGGTTTTTTTCTTTCCAATGTTTATTTCTTTTCCTTAAACCGTGCCACGTTTGTTATTCAGTAATTTGTCTTTTCCTCTTCTTTAATATCCTTATAAATCTAGTTTTTCGTCTCTGATCTCTTAAATTTTAATTTGCGAGAGACAATTAATTCCTTTTCTTATTAAAGAAACTGTCTTTCTTTGATCAATAGTTAGCGTTAATCCATATGTTTATATTTTTGTGTATTTTAACTTAGCTTTTCTTATTCTCGCTGTATGTTGGCTAATTGAGTTAGACTTGATGCCGTCAATAATCAGTTTATCAGAAACCATTGCACGATATGATGGATTAACCGTATTTCGTAGCTGAGAGTGGAGCTTCCCGTCGCCCGCTCGGCTCTTCGGAGTCTTGCGGGAAAAAGGAGAAGGCGTCCCCGCTCACTGAACCAGTGTTGGAGGTGCTCGAACACAATCCAATGCAAGGAGAATCCGTGAGTAGAAAGCCAGTTGAAGAGTCCGGTGCGGAAGATGAGTGTTTTCGTGAGTGAGAAAAGCAAGTGCCGTGCTCTGTTCCAGCAGTGAAACCACTCACACGATTCCGAAGCTACCGTACAGTTCTACCCGTCACCCAGTTCTGCATGCCGTATTTTCGAAATCCAGTCCACAGCGTACCCGCCCGCGAGCATGCAAAGTGTCTCCCATGTTCAGGTGCATCGCAACAACGAGTACATTTTGTGCACATGTAAAGGATAATTATTTTTTTATTGTATTTTTTAGTTTAATACTTTAATTCTTCATCTCAATTTGTGAGTTGTGTTTTTGTTTCACTTTAATCCAAATCTTAAGTCGGGATGGGGGTATACATGGGCCCAGCGCCCCCTTCTCGGCGGCCTGTCTACATATGTGTTTTGAAGCGGAACAAATTAAAGAAAAAATTTTTTTTTTAATTTCTCAAATTTTAAATTAAACAGAAAGCT
>JAFIDM010131215.1:0-11251 GCA_023159025.1 Thereuonema tuberculata
TTACTCTTCCATTGGAATATTTTTCTTCTCTGTTCATGCATTTGTCTCATTGTGCTGAATCACGTTAAAACGGATGGACGGATTTTCAAAGCATTTAGCTCGTAGCTTATTTATGACCCAAATTAAAAGCTAGGCACTTTTATTTCAGTCTCAATCCCTCCTATCCCCCCGAAATTATCTCGAAATCGTTAGTCTAGGATAGCTGAGCTTATAGTTAGTATTTAATAATAAATACATAGTCTAATATAAAATTAACAATACAATAGTAAATTAAAACAGACACTTAAAGTTGGTAACCAAAATGACCCCACAAAACTAAAGGACAAGAAAATAAAAACAACAATCAGAAATAGAAAACATAACCCTTAGGCATCTCAATTACTGCCGAAACGAAATTTGTCCACATAAAAACCCTGTAATTGGTGAAAACCATAAGCATAATGCTTCCGTGGTTGATTTTTGCAGCAAACTTAATTAATTAAAGCCGGGAACTGCTCATCACGAATCAACTCCATTTTCCCGACTGCTCACAACTCGCGCTTTGTCGGTTTAATGCTGTGAGACACATGCGCGTACGCGCTTACAATTTTTTTCGCCGATCCCACATGACCGGTTCTTCTCACGAAACATTGTTTGAGACATATTAAAACAGAGTGAGACTGAATTTTTTTCTCTATCACCACTCCGTGATACAAAATAAATTCATTCTCACTCTGTTTTGACTCACCTTCGTATTAAATATAGCAATGTTTATATTATTGAAGGTAGGTGTAATTCCTCACTTTCTATGATGGTATTCAGCAATCGTTTTCGGTGCAATTATTTTTTAAAACTTGCTATTGCAATCATTGATGGATTTAATGTACTTCAATTATTCTTTTTTATGTAAGCATATGGTTAAAGGATGTAAATAATTTTTACAGTTTAATGAAGTGGAAAATATTATTTTTTTCTTAGAATCATTACATCTAGACTATCGTAACCTCTTTGAAATGCATGATGTGACTATTCCGCTATTGGAATTGATTGGTTTGTGTCGAAGACTTTCTCACTTACGTGTCAGAGCCAAACTTCCACTGACAATTGTTGATGATCTGAGCACTTTAAAAGCAGAAAACAAAACTGGTAAGAAACATACACTGTCCGGCCACTTTATTAGGTATATCCCAACTATGCGAAGAAATGCTGTGTCTCACAACAACTCTGCAAGCCGGTGAGGCAGTGTCACAGTGTCAGTGGTGTGGGGGATGTTTTCCTGGCGCAAGTTGGGTCCATTGATACCGCTGAAGGCACGTCAGGATGCCAGAGCGTATCTAAACATAGTAGTTGATCAAGTGCAACCGTACATGTTAACAGTTTTGCTCATGTAGATGGCTATTTCCAGCAGGATAAAGCACCGTCGCACAAGGCCCGCATTACTAAGGGATGATTTGAGGAACATGACGATGACTTTTCCTTGTTGCAGTGGGCCACTCAGTCCCCGGATCTCGGCCCGATGAAAATTAGTTGGATGAGCTGGAGCGGGCTGTTCGCTCCAAGCCTACACGTCCATCCAATCTTCAGGAGCTGCGTGACACACTCATGTTGCATGGTACCCAATACCTCAACAACGTTTTCAGCATCTTGTGAAATCCATGCCTCGACGAATTCAGGCTGTTTTGACGGTTAAAGGAAGCCCAACACGCTTCTAGGTAGGTGTACGTAATAAAGTGGCCGGCAGTGTACATTATAATCAGAAATATATAATAGTGCATTTACTAATTTCTTTGCTGGGGACTATTGCACAAATTAAATAAACTTTAATCATATCAGTCCGCTCACTAATTAATGAATGAGCTAATAGCCTTTTAAGAGATTAAAATTGATTGTTTAAAACAATGAAGTATTAACAGCAATAGAATAGAAATCCATTACTGAGATTTCAATGCTTTTCATGGGAATGTGTAGTGTTAATTTTTTGATAAGGATACACCTGACAAAGATTTCAAATAGAATAATTAGATGAGCTGTAATCCTTATATTTGTAAACTACGTTTGCATACACACACTGACTTAAGTGATCTGATATACCTCATTTTCTAGGAAAGTAGGCTAACAGAATGATAAGCGTGATGAGAAATATATTGCTACCATTGTAAAAGTGGTGATAATAAAGAAAACAAAGCATGAAGGAGTAGTAAATTTCATATCGCAGCCTTCCCATTTCAGTTTTAGGCGATGAAGTTTATTTGTTAAAGTTTTAGCGATATATCGAACTTGATGATGATCTGTCCACTGGTACAATGGTTATTAGGTTGGTTAAAGCAAACAGATGTTAAAGTATGATGACTGTGTAAATATTTTGCAGATAATACTAGCTAAGTTAGTAATTGGTCTGATAGAAAATGTAAATTGAAACATTTTCAAAATTAGAAATAAAAGTTTCGTAGATGATGATGAAATCTGGTAAATAGGAAACAAGGAATTCTGTAAATTAACATATATTTGTATTGAATTCTTTATAGCTAGTGTAGAACAATATGTAGAGGTTAACGATTTTTCAATTTTTGGTTTCATCATTAATTCATTAGAGAAGCGGTTCCCAACTTAGTGTACGCGTAACCCTGGAGATACGGGTGTAGGAAAAATTGAATAATGGCGGAAAAAGGAACATAGGGCTACAGCGTAAGACACAAGACAAGGTAAAAGCTGTCAAAATAATCCAAAGCTACGGTGAGTAGTAAGGGTTTTCTTCATTATTTACTCATGAGAAAAACCCTCATTATCCCTTCCTAAACAGTGTTTGACGACATTGTAAATATATTTACTTTAGCCTAGTACCGTCGCTTCGCTCCGGAACCCTTGCATATAGAGCATTAAAAAAAACTTTATTTATCTAGCAAATTAATATTGAGATCGGAGAATATACGACTTCCCAGCCCGTTATCACTTCTCGGGATAGCGCGGATATATTGTGGGTTGGCGCCAGAAACCAAAAATTTAAAGCTAAAAATATATTTCTTCTTTATTCCTTATTCCGTGGAAATTTCGAAAAAATCCAGCCTTATTCCTTGTCTACATCATAAAGGGAACCTCTGTGCACAGGCCAGGATTTAAGGGGCCCGCGCATCACCACCAAAATTAACTTAAAATAAGTTATTTTTCGAAATTTAAAGCAAATTGCTTTTGACGATAAAGGATAAATTACAAATTATTCAAATAATTAAAAATATATTTATTTTAAGTTCGCATTGGTGGATGAGATTTATTATTGTGTTTATTATAATATATATAAATTTATCATATAGAAAACGGATACCCGTAAGTGTCGTTTTTGACTAACGTTTAATTAATCGGATAGTACTATCTTCTCTCTCAATTATTCTCCACAAATTAAAAGCGAGGCAGAATCTCTTGGAAATGCAATGAAAGACTGCAAATTTTTAGTATCACTGGTTTTTTGGTACGATTTAGTGTTCAAGTCAATTATGTAAGCAAGGAACTTCAAAGTAAATCTGTAGATGTATCCATTGCACTTTGTTCATTTGAAAAACTTTTAAAATGGTTAAGTGACTACAGAAATACTGGATTCGAACAAGTTTTATTTAAAGCAAAAACTCTTGCTAAAACTCTTGATTTGGAAATATCTACAGAATTTCGAAATGAAAGGCTTCGGAAAAGAAAGAAACATTTCAATTATGAAGGCGATGATGAACCTATTGTAGATTCGATACACGCATACAAGATATCTGTTTTTAATTTTATTTTAGATAAAGCTACAGAATCACTAAAAGATCGTTTTGAACAATTGAAAAATGATAATGGCTTATTTGGGTTTGTGGGAAAATTTCAAAATATGGAAAAAGAAGCATTTCAAAACATGCAGCTAAATTAAAAATTTCTCTAACAGATTCTAGGTTCACAGAAAATGATGAACTAACAGTGAAGGAAGCTGATATAGATGCAAAAATGTTAGTTGAAGAAATGGAAGCTTTGAAATCTATCCTTCCATCAGAAATTTTTGAAAATCCATTTGAAATGTTCAAATTTTTATCGGAAAATGACAGAGCAACGTCATTTCCAAACTTGTTTATTGCTCTCCGAATATATTTAACAATTCCAGTGAGCGTTGCTTCAGGACAGAGATCATTTTCAGGGCTAAAACTAATACAAAAACTATCTGAGATCGACAATGACTCAGGATAGACTAAATAGTTTAGCAGTTATGTCGATTGAAAGTGAAGAAGCAAGAAAATTGGATTTCCAAACTATTGTAGAAGAATTTATAGAACAAAAACTTAGAAATATGTAAATTCATATATTCATATTCAATGATGTAAATTTATATTCAATACAATGTAATTGTTTTTGTATTTTGTGCATTTTTATTTTTTAATGTATGTAGAAGTTTAGCTATCTTATGATACATGACATTTGATTTATATATGTATATTGAATTTTCATTTAATTTAAATATTTAATATATGGAGGGCCCCGCAAAAAAAATCTAATCGGGCCCCGCACTTATTGGATCCGGGCCTGTCTGTGCAAAATTTCTGCTTTCTAGGTACAAGGGTTTGGGCTGGGCGTTGATGAATCAGTCAGTGAGTTAGAACTTCCCTTTTTATGTATAGAGATTGTTTGTTCAGTTCATTCTGTAAATTCCATTGTAGACCCATTTATTTTCAGTTATAATCTATAAAACTGATAAACAGCAACGACATTAATTATAAACATCTTGCTAATATTTTGAGTATCTTTATGAAAATGGGCCTTCAAGAGGTATGCAAGCGAAAAAAGATTTGATTAGATGGAAACAATAGAACGTTAGTTCCGAAAAACATATAAATAGAAAATTGTTTCTAAAGAGAAAAACTTCTACTCATGACTGGACCCTAGGACAGCTGTTTCGATCTTGATGAGCTATTTGTAGCAGAACCATCCAGTGTTCAAAAACCCAAAGAGTACAAAGGGAAGAACTAGAAATAGAAAGTTTACTTCTACGAAATTAGGATACAGAAAAATAAATGCAGTAAATAAAATATGGATA
The DNA here is from genome assembly GCA_023159025.1 of Thereuonema tuberculata. NCBI lineage: Eukaryota > Metazoa > Arthropoda > Chilopoda > Scutigeromorpha > Scutigeridae > Thereuonema > Thereuonema tuberculata. The sequence continues at coordinate 5,030 of JAFIDM010131215.1, forward strand.
AGACTAGGCATCGTTTTTGAGGTATGGAAGAGGCCGAGACCAAAATGGATGTGCATATGTTTGAAATTCCACCATAAGCTGTTGCAATAAAGGAAAGTGAACAGAAAAGAAAACTGTTCAAGTGGAATAGAAAGACTTTGTTCAGTTAATAAGATAAGATCTTGATAAATGTCGATATGAAACTATGCATACTTTTGAGAGTTTACCACATGAGATGTTTGTAAATAAACGAGAGAAAGAATACGATAGGGAAAAAATATAAATTATAATCCTCGCAGCGGTTCTCAACTCCTCTGGACAATTATCATCGACTACTTTCGCCACCATTAATGCTGACCGTTATGCAGGAAAGCAAACATTCTTGCTGATGAAAACCTATCGTTTCGTTGACGAGTAATTTCGGTAAATTAAAATAATAAACATAATTGAAATTCTTTTGTTTTTAAACCGTTCAACGCTAAAAAATAATCTCTCTGGATTGACTGTTGATGGCTTTTCTTTGACGAAGTTTTGAATGTGAAGCATCGACCGCCATGTTTCTTTCAGTCTGTCAAGTCGAACAAACTGTCACGACAGTACAATCGATGATATGCGTTGCATTCTGGTAGAACTCGACAATTTTAGATGATTATAAAACAGATTATTTAACGTGTGTAAAAACAAAAGTTTGTAAGGTAAAAACTCCGAAACCAAAACAAGATTAAAAATGTTTTGGAATTTATTCTTTTGTGTTGGTCTCGAATTTTTCAATTTACAAAAAACCAATTAATGAACCATTTAATGTGGGCCTTTGAACCCTATTTAAAAACATAGAATTCTTTTGATATTAAAATCTACATTTTTAAATTAAGTATATCAAAGAAACTATTCATAATTTCTCGACTGTTCCAGTATCTTCTAAGTAATACGTGTATCTGTTGTTTTTTCTTTATGTTCTCAGGTGTACAGACGCTTCAGATAATTTTCCTGTGTTTGACTGAGGAGCAACAACTTCTGTTGGAAACCATCAGACAAAATTTGCATCGTAGCGGTCTATTCCGAAGGACTGAGATAAGCTGGGAGTGATCATATGTTTGGACGTCGAGAAACGAAGAGGGAGAAAGGAATGATTCAGATGAAGAATTATATGTTTCAGAGGATGAAAATGTAGAGTAGTTTCTGATATCTCTTACGTTAAAAATGGAGATTCCTTGCATGAATCTAATTCATCTTTTCACCTCTCCATTACTGATGTTAGGATTGCAATTAATGCCTCTGTTTGGAAGGTTTCCAAATTGTTTTCTCTTTTTATGAGTTTTAAAGGATTAGTGACTACATAAATAAGGGCATATGATTTTAGATGAACTAAAACCAGCAATGTTATCCTCATGAATATCTCGATGCCAGGTGATTGGGATCTTTCTGGTTTAAACAAAATCTTCAGACTTCCTTTAATTGATGAAAGAAAAACTCCTTTCAATGACACAAAGACAGGTCTAATCTCTATAAATGTAAAGCATGAAATTTCAAAATTTCGATGCAAAAAATCCATTTAAAAAAATTACTATTTGTCTCTGTCGTGGTATACATCGTGTAAAAATTTATTTGGGTGTGTATTATGTATTTCTCTAAAATACCTTCGACTTCGATGTTCCTTTTTTCTACGAATTGGCTGTATCAAAATATTGAACGTTATTCGCCTTAGAACTTCGGATATTTATATTTTCAATATCACAAAATCATTAGATGTTGTACGTAATATTGTATCAAATCTAATAATTTTGGGATAGTGAAAGTATAAATATCTGTAAGTAGCAAAATAGTATATTATACAAAAAAAATACAAATTTGAAAAATAAAAATAAATAAAAATGATAACTTACTTTTTTTTGGTTTGTTTGTTTTCATTCTCTGATTCTGGTTCATTTGCGAAAGATAAATTGCTAAAATTACCACATTGAATATATTACGAACTTAGTGTTGTTATTGTTAGTTTTTCATAGACCCTATTTCCGGATCATTAGTTGTAAAATGACACAGTATTATGCTGTAGTCGTATGGATGGCTTAACTTAAATTTTGAAAACATTCCGAAAGAGAACAATCATCTGAGCAGCACCAAATGCACTTTTATATAGTAGCAGAAGATATACACACACAACTGATTCAGCTCATGCACTTGCACTCGAGTGAGTCGTTGTTCAACGTTTGACGCCACTGAATCTGAGAAAAAAATATTTCGGTTTTCAGAGCTTTTCGGTATTCAGAATTTCGGATATGAGTTTGCTGATCTGTACTTCCATATGGAGAAGTAGGTATTCAGCGGTGACTAGTCCTGGCTGATGAGCACAGCTATTGTCTGTAGAATCCTTGTTTAAATACGAGCACAAGGAATTGCTATTGCATAATAATTCTGTAACTAAAAGAGGATTGTAGTTTATCTTTCTTAAATAAGTTAACGTGATCAATTAGTTTAAAAGAGCTAGGAGAAGTATTTGAAATGCCAAAACGACTAGGAAATTTATATATAGACGATAAGAATTATAGAAATAACAAACAGAAACAAAAAATAATTATTTTTTATTTTTTTTTATTTTAATATACCACGTTTTTAAGACGGACTAAAAAGTATAAAATTTTTCCAAGCCCCATACAGATAATCCTGAAACTTTGTGATTGTAAATTTTTAATAGCTTTATAATGAAAAACGTGGGGCGCAAGCAATAGATAATTGAAATGATATGGATGGAGTGTATATTACCTTGCGCCCAACGTTTTTTGTTTTAAATCTTACAAGTGATTTAATAGCTATTACAAATTCACAATCACAAAGTTTCAGGACTATCTGTACGGAGTTAGGAATGTGTGCGGGGCTAGGAAAAATTTTTTATACTATTTAGTAGTCTTAAAAACGCATAGTAAGTTAAAAAAAAAAAATTTTTTTAATATTTATTTTCTACTATTTTTTGTTGTGTGTATGAAATTTTTCAATCGATTTTAAACGTTTTGAATAGGTTGTAACAGACATGTGGAAAAATTTCAGGATTATTTCAGTTTCTCTCCTCTTGTCGTTTTTGCTTCTCCTTCTGTAGACGTCACTTGCTTTGTGTGTCTGTCTCCTTGAACATCGAAAAAATTGTCATTAATGCACTATTCACTAATAATATTATATTATTATTATATAAAACCGTGGTAAAAAAATTGATATCTTATTACCGCGCCTCGGCAAAGCAGCGCCATGCCGTACCGATCTGTCATCCGAAGAATTAGGATTCCCTAACGAACAGACAATGTTAATGTTAAGAAAGCGAGTTAATATTGCATTGTCATCCAGTTCTGAGTTGTCTTTAAAGTTTCAAGTCTCTAGCTCATCGGGAAGTTAGTTTAAAATCAACTGCAAAATTTGTATCGAAAAAATTGTCTGTTAACGGACAGACAAGATAGCGAGCTAATAAAAACGTGTTAATAAAAAAATGAAACTGCCAAAAGAAGAAATCCAGGATGAGTTATCCAGATATCTCGATTTCTTATTTAATGAAAGCATGGAGTCGCTGGATATTAGTCCAACCCATAAATTTGCTAAAAATAAAGACTCACTATATACCGACCACAATAAAGTGACGATGGAAGGAACCCCACGTGATTATAATGAATCTGTTTTTCAGTTAATCAAAAAAAAAAACGCGCCTCAAAGCACAGGTCTCTTATTAATTTTCTTCAAAATGTCGCCTCAGTGTGTTTTACAGAGCAGTGCTCGAAAAATTATTTCATAGGTTGAAGATTATTTCCGAAAGAAATTGGAAAATGGAGGACGAAAATTAAAACTAAAGTTTTATTTTACAGCTGTAATGTAATATTCTTCGGAACCTCTGAGAGGCTAGGGCTGACGTCATATGGCTAGTGCTGACGTCGAATCGTTACGTTATCGTAGTAGAACTATACATATGAATGAAAAAGCTTTGGGAAAAATTTATCTGCGATTTAAAAGAATACATAAGCCTTAACTTTGTAGACAAAGAAGATTCGAATAGTGTACTCTCCATTATTTCTGTACAATTTCCTATAGACAAGGTGCAGTTTACTCTAAAGAAAGGAGCAGTTTTATTGTTACGGAAATGGACCCCCAAATACGGAATCTGAATGGAACAAAATTAGTTGCAAAGCTATTGCTGTCGTTGATAGAAATTATAATATGTAGATTCCAAAGAAAGAGGGATGTATTCTTCGAATAATACTGACCCGATTACAAGTAAAGCTAAAATTCCAAATTAGAAAAGGAAAAAAAAAACAGTACCGCTTACAGTAAGACTTTCTGTTGGAGAATTACATATTTAATATTCACTTACATAATGTGGACCCCTGGGATCGCGAGAGGTAACGCTCCCGAGGTTAAAAGGGTGATGTGAAGGAAAACACCTACGGAAAAATCCCCAGTCTCGGGTCGGGAACTGAACCCGCATTCTTGCATTCCGCAGTGCTGTGCCTTTTTCACTGGGCCACCGGGTCCCAACAAATAAACAGTATTTATGAAAATATTAGTCTATGGTACCGGAGTTGGAATGTGTTATTAATTTTCTCTGCTCATTAACAATACTTTCAAAAAAAGGTTAAATAAAAATAAGAGCTTACAGAGCTTTTTTTTTCGGTGCTGGGAAGCGCTTTGAAGGTTATTCTTCCAATCCCCAAAAAAAAACAAGAGAGGAGAGGAAATTGGTTCCATCTCGATATTTCGGAATTTCGCCAGGGTTTCCACTATCATTCGCTTAGAAATGAAACAGTGGTGAATAAGTCACACAAAAGAGTTGATTACGCTACAAGAGAATATATGCAAATTTCAATATGTTAAATCTCAGGTCACCTGAGATGCACACCCGCGATTAGTCCAAGGGTTGTGAAGATAACTATTTAGCTAACATTCCATTAATTGGTAACAGTATGTTGGTTAAAGTGTCACGAAAATTGAACGATTTTGGAAGCGCTAACTTACCGCCATTTCCGATGCCAAATTTTCATATTTTCAGATTGTATGCATGTGCAAAATCCTGGATTGCACTTATCGATAGTAGAGGTGAACAATGTATTAAATAAAAAAAGAAAAAATCAAAAAAATGCAACATTGAACGAACCAGGACCTTCGAGGGAGAAAGCTGCATCACGTGAAACGTACGAGGTGGTTCCAGCTGAACAAAAAAACGTCAGTACGTCCTGTTCCTTTTTCTGATATCCAGGTCCAATCCTCCGACGCATCCCCGATGAACTTTTGCGGGTTTGGGTTTTTAAAACGGGCTCTTCAAAATATGCGTCCACGTCCGCTGGACTGACTGTTGGATGCCTATAGAGAGAAATGGGGTGCGATTGATACCTATTCTCTGAGAAGGAGTCTTTTGGAAATTGCAATGCAAGGCAAAGCTTTGAAATAAGGGGGCTATCACATAGAATATGTTGGAACGTGGCGTCGAGGATTTCCATAATGTTGTGAAGATTAGAATTGGTTCACTTGTAACGTAATCAACCCTATATTTGTTATGCCGTAAGAAATACTTCGTGAGGTTTCATCCTCTTTCTAATTTCAATTCCTTAGCACGTTTCTGTAAAATCATGAAACAACTTAAGATGTGGATCAGAAGAAAACGTTTAATAGTACAATCATATCATGTGCCTTTCATTGACATAACGTCAAGTTTATTATAATGCTTTTTGTTTATATACTGCAATTTTAGATTTTTACGTTATACGTAAAAAATGAATTCGTACATGTAATAATACAACACTAAGCATTCTTCGTATAACTTATGTAAAACATTTTCTATTTTATTATATAATCAAACAAATGTTGTTATTTGCGGGGGGAGGGGGGACTTAAAAAAAACTGTTTATATAATAATAATAAAATATTTAAAACTAAAAAAATGAAGATATAATTTTTTCAATAGAAAGAAATATGGCACGTTCAAAAATCAAAACTGAAAACAAGAAATATACATTAAAAATAGAATAAAGAAAATTCATTGAGATGGCGGATTCTAGCACCTCAATTGTCTTTATTCTACTTTTAATTTGTATTTCTTGTCGATTTAAACAAAGAAATAGCGCCAAAAATTGTATAAACACACTAAAGTTTGAGACCAGGTTCTAATGACATTTCAAAACAGCTGTTTCACGTTTATACGGCGTTCATCAGTTGCGAAGTAGTTTCCTCCTAATGCTACTTGTGTTCACCACTGTATTGAGACTTTGATGTTTA
>JAFIDM010131215.1:11651-29372 GCA_023159025.1 Thereuonema tuberculata
AACAGTGAAAGCATTATGAGCGTGTGAGTCTTGGCAACTTATTTTACATGAAATGTTTTGGGTGGGATTTCATTTCTTTTTGTAGGATGAGATCTGATAACTTTTTAACAGTGAAAGCGTTATGAGCATGCGAGTCTTGGCAACCCCTTTTTTTACATGAAATGTTTTGGTTGGGATTTCATTTCTTTTTGTAAGATGAGATCTGATAACTTTTTAAAAGTGAAAGCGTTATGAGCATGCGAGTCTTGGCAACTTATTTTACATGAAATGTTTTGGGTGGGTTTATCTATTACAACTAAATTTAGTTTTAAGATTATTTAGAAAATGGATTTTTATTCAATACCCTACTTTTCTGTTTTTCTAAGCTGTTTGCACTTTTGTAAGATATCACATTATTACACAGTATTATTTAGGCCGAAGCATTGAGGGTACGATGTATTTCAGATCTTAATAAAATCCAAAGTATAAAAGCTAGATAAATGAAACTTAGCGTATTTCATTAGTATGGTAACTGCATCTTATCCTGAAAATTTGAGCTCTCTAGTATTATCCAGGCCGAAGCTATGAGGGTTCGATAATACATAACCAGACCCCCCCCCCTTTATGAGGGGTTGGATTGTGAAAGTTTCGGATTTCTTAATTTTTTGTTGATTGTGTGCTAATCTTAGCCTGCATACCAAATTTCAGCTTTCTAGGACTTCAGGAAGTACCCTAGAGGTTTTGATGATCATGAGTCAGTCAGTCAGTGAGTGACGGAATCGATGTATTTTAGGTATTAATAAAATCCAAAGTATAAAAGCTAAATAAATGAAACATAGTGTCTTTCATTAGTCTGCTAACTGCATCTTATCCTGAAAATTTGAGCTCTCTAGTATTATCCAGGCCGAAGCTATGAGGGTTCGAAAATACGACGAAACACTTCCAGAAAAGGTACGTAGTGCCCTTCCTGCCGTCCGCTCGTCTTGGCGGGGGCACTGCCGTGCCCCCAGATATTCTCTTATTTATTATATCTGGGGGTTATGTTTTTCTTTCAGACGAGGCCTAAGTTTTAAAAAAGGTCTTCTTATCCACTGGTAATGAAAATCTGGAATTTTCATTTAACTTCTACATCAGTGAAAAACCGAATTTCAATTTATTATGAATCTAAATATTAATAACAACAAATTTTGTACCGTATATAAGTATATTGCTTTGTTTACAGAGTCATTGATTTTTCTATTATTTCATTATGAATAAACAGCAGAGAAATGTAAACAATCGTTATAGTTGATTTCGACTGTAATCACGCTATGATGATTACCTCGTTATTCATTACTCGTTCGATTCTTCGATTAAATAAAATTCAATGTTTAGCATTTAATGTACTACGTGTAAATTCTTTTATGATAAATAAAATTTAACTTATTAAATTCAATTTTTTTCCAACTTCCTGCCTTAAGACGTCAACATCATACAACAGTGGACGACCAGTGTCACCTCACAGTCAGCGGAAATAATATGAACTAACATTGTTACAACATCGACTCGGCTCGCACAGAGAGCAGTAAAACAATTGTTGTTTAACAATGTAAGGACAATAGAATGCATAGGGCAGCATTATTCTTGACATAAGCTTCAGTAATCTTTGTTATCGGCATAACTGCCAAAAATTCAAGACTCGATTTTTCCAAATGTTGAGAGGTAGTTGGAAGGTTGTGGAAGCAAAAGTTGTTTCTCGGTCGATTCATTCCAGAATTTTTTGCCATGAATTCTAGTGATCCAACGAAATGCTGGAACAATCTACCACAGAATATCTTGGTTGAAATTCTTTCGTATTTGAATCCGAAAGACCGAAGGAACGCTGCTAACACTTGCCGGTCGTGGTCCAAAGCGTTGGACTGTCCTCTTCTTTGGCGACGTCTGGGCTGCGTGTTATACAATGCGGTAGACATCTCCGGGATTACCTGCGTTCCTTTTTGTAAGGCAATACACGCAGTACGAATCCTTCAGCATTGCTCTCCATGGATACGCCATCTGTGGATTAAAGGAGGATTAATGCATACGGAAGGAGGCTTTAATCCAGAAACCATCTACCCTCAAATCACATTTCTCATAGAAAGGTAAGATTAATAGCGATTAGACTACATATAAATAACTAAAAGAACTAGTACCGAATAGTCTGCTTCCCTAGCTTTCTACTAAATTTATATTATATTATATTTCGGACAAGGTAAGAATGAAATAACAATAGAAATAAAACTAAATAAAAATTTTAGTTTAACATTTTAAGATTGCAAAAGAAGCCAAAACAATAATTTAGACGAGCGAAGTTAGTCCCTCCATTCCCAAATAGATCACATTTTGTGAACCGTTTTATTCACAACCTGCAGTGCTAGAAATACGATATTTTGTACGTCCACATAGAAATCCGTATAGAAGTGCACAATCTTAATGTAAAAATAAATTGTTTTTTAAAAACTTATATAAAAATATAAATACATTAGATGGAAAAATACATAAGAAAAAATACATAATAAAAACGCCTTAAGTTCAAAAACAAAACTAAAAATTTAAAATTTAAAATAATTTCAGAAGTTGTAGTATCAGTCACTTTAATATGCCTCGTCATACACTAATTTATTAACTTAAGTAATTAGTACTCAATAAAGTGTATAATGTGCGCGAGTCTACTCAAAACCTGGCTTTTTGCTAGTTTGTGGTAATCTTTTTAAAAACAATTCTTATTAAAAGTTAATAATATTTTTCATAGTATGTGTAAATTCATTTACCAAGCTTGCGTGAAACGGATTATAAACTTACACGAATAATTTTAAAATATTTTATATTAAAGTATTAAATAAAATCAAAGTAATTAAATTAAATAAACTTTTTATTAATTACACTTAATTTTACTTAAGAGAATGTAAGTGGAAAGTACACTATAGAAAGTACTCGTAGGTTACTTCGAGAATCAGTACAAAAACTTCGAGAACCAATTACAGACCGAGTTATAGAGAAAGTAGTGCAGGGTGAATCAGTTGGACGTGGTCAATTTTACAAAAAGTACCAACCAATCAAATGATCTGTTCATTTCATATCGACTTTCTTGGACTTTTCAACATCTCTTCGGCGATAATATACTAGTTAGGTTAACCAGTATCCAACAGAATCAGTCGAATTTCCTCTGGATTACAGTCATTACTTCACGTTGCCCTTGGACTCATAAATACACTTAATGACAGACAGACGGTGGTTTATTGGGAATCCTCCACTTTCTCTGCCTCCCACTCTGAATTGTTTCACTGTTACGAACTACTCTTAATGACCTCAGGTTCATGCCAATGTTGTACACAGGTGAAGCTCTTTCTGGTGCCCACCTTGGGATAGGATACAGTTACTCTTGTGAAACGTAATAACTTTTCAGATAATGATCCTGACCAAAACCATAGAGAACACACAAACGGGGAAGATGTTGATTAGTAATAGTGACGTAGGTAGGCTTCTTGAAATATCATTTTGCACTATTTTCTTCAAGCACTCTCACTTTACATTAGTTTGATAGTTAAAAATCGAAGCATAACATTTAAAACAAATATGAGATTAGCAAATGGCCTAGTTAGTGCCTCTGGTGCATCACCAGTTGCTGGATTTTCTAAATTTTTTTGTGGCAACAATAAAATTTGTTTTGGTTTAATCTTTTCTAAAACATGAAGTAGAATTGATGCGAAGGAAAAAATATTACTAGCTGAAATTAAATTCGTTTTTAACTATTGACACTGTTAATTTCTTTTAGTCTTTTGGCAGGTGATAAGATTCCACAGCTAGAGCAGTTCTCTCTGATGCGCTACGAAGATTTTGGAATACAAAATCTAACTGAAACCTGTGTCGTACAGGAACTAATTCTATCGATGGTTAAATTTCTTCGTACTCAAGAACAGCTGAAGACTTTTCGACTTGAATGGAGGCTGTCCGTTCTACATAAAGGCCTGCTTCTAGGTGCACTGAACACCAGGAATACTATGAACATTTTCCTCTATGAACACATTTTCCTCGGTGACATGCCTAGGTATTTATTTCATTTATATTTACAAGAAAATAACGATCAAAATGCGTATAAATATACAATCACATCCTGGACATACGTACATTTTGCATTGGAACCCGTCTCTGAAGCTACGTACGTAAATTTGCTTCCGAGGTACACTTTGCGTACAATATGTGGTCTGTAGCCAGCATAACACATTACTAGTACATAAGTAGATTTCATCAAGTTGTTTTTCAAAGACGCATTTCTTCGCATTTGGCTGTTTCTCTTTGTGAGTAAATTGATTTTAAAGTAAGAATAAGTAAGACACCTCCAAAAACCTAGACTAAAAACAAAATATACATTAAAAAAAAAAGAAAAGGAAATTCATGTGCTGTCTTCCGACAGTCTCAACGAATTTTCCATGCGCAATTAAGATAAGAAAAAGCGCATAAAAAAATGCATTAACACATTTTCCATGTATAAGGAAAATTCACTTGGTACATGAATTTCCTATATTTTATTTTTAATGTATCATTTGTTTTTAGATTAGATTTGTGGAGATTCAAAATTTTTACTACATCCATTTGTATTCACATTTGTATTGAATCGTTCTGTGCGTACAGTGACTACTCTCAACTAATGATGCCAATTGTGCGAGAAACAGCGGTTTTGGGATGTCACTTGTAAACATTGGTCTCGACATTTTTAACGTGATTTTAAAGTGATAATAATTCTTACTTTAAAAACAGAAATATACTAATATAGCTCTTAAAATTTAAGGCAAAAAGTGTACGGCTCTTACGTATATTGATTGTTGCTGGTAATTATGGAAATTTTCGACTTCTTGATGCACTTCAGCCGTAAGTCCGGGGTATGAAAATTATATCCGGGGTGTGGGTGTATAGATATACGTACATATATTCCAAGAGAGTTAAATATTATTTGAACGGCATCAACTTAAAAATGAAACGTATAAGTACAATACATTTACGGAATGAACATTTCGAGCTGTTGTGACCAAGCTATTAATCCGCAACCCAACTTAAAATGTGGGTTGCCGCTAAATGCTCGTCAGTCCCGAGGACCCAATATTTCCTTAAATTTATAATCTATCACCTAAATATTCACAGTGAGTAGTTTTAGAACCAGAATGAGGATAGAAAGACAGACACAGAGATATGGTAAAGCTTTACGCCACTCATCTGATACAATGGATCGACTGGTCTAATACTAGTCCCCATTTCTTGTGTGTATTGTTTTTCTGATAAAAGGATAACTAATTAGGTCGAAACGTCCACTTTTGATACTACTACTGTATATGATATATAAGTTCATTACAAAATTATGTTTTCTGAAATTCATTATAATATTAAAAGCTGATAAGCATTTATAGAATTTAAAATATTTCTCTGTCCCATTCATTCGAAACCTGTCATAAAGATGTTCTGAAAAAAAGAAAAACAAAGAATAACTGGATGCGATATCTTTGATATTAAAAGAAAATCGTCTGGCAATGCTTGTTTATATTTATACAAAGCTTTTAACGTGCTCAGAGAAGACAAACAATAATTTCATATTATCAAATCTTTATCTGTAATTTTCTTTAAAGATAACCATACTTCATAAGCAATCTTAATAAACAGGGTAAGCAGGAAAAGAGTTAAAACAGATACCTATTCAGTGATCGACGCAGCAATGTCTGAAGCAGTTCTTTTTGGTGCATTTGAAGACATACTTTTCCACTGAAAACAGCGCGCATGGAATGAAGTCAACTTGCAAGAATTAAAATTGAAGAATTGAAATTTATAAGGTTTCTCTTCTATTTTTCAATCTAAATTCCATAGTTGATAAAACGTTGGAAGAAATTCTCAGAACTGACAACGAGTCGTGAGAAAGGTCACTGCTTCTGTTAAGAGTTTTCTTTGCATTAACAACTATTTAAATCAGTTCTCTATCAATGATTAATGTATTATCTTTTCGTGGTATATTCTATTTCAGTGTTTCCTCTCAGTTCAACATGATTTTTCTTGTTTCAAACATTTCATTTTTATGATTTAAATTGAATTTATGGTATTGTTGTGATAGTATAATTCTGCTGGTTCTGTTTATGGTCTTTCTTGGGTATTTTTATGCAATTTTCTTAGTTCACTAAAGAGTAAGGAAATATTTCTAAATTATTACTTTCTAGGAATCCAAGATTGCTCCTCAAGTGTCTGACTGTCCTTCACAACCTTCACACACTTCATTTTACCATGGGTGAAGTGACAAACGAAACTCTACCACTGCTGGTGTGCGAGTGCAAGAAACTACAGGTGATTAGGATGTTCTGTAGTACTGATTTTGTCCGGACGGCCACATTTAACACCTCCGCATCTCTCGTAATTTTGCCCCTCGTCTGGAAAAAAGTGAAGTTAATGTCACCGCAGCTCCGTGCTGAATTTTTCCTAGGTAAGTATCCTTGCAACTCATTCTAAATTTATTTACAATTAGTTACGAAATGATCGTTGCATTAACAATGGCTGACAATTTACTTCACGGTCTCGCAACAGCAACGAGGAAATAGTTGAATGAGACCAAATAACCATTCTTTCAATACTGTGATCATATGATAAAAAGTTAACAATATTGTAAATAAAAGCCTTCAAAGCATTCTAATGCAAAAAACGCATGATTTAATGCTAATTCTGTACAAAATCTACAAACCAATAGAAATCAATATAAGAAATCCTAGGTAAGAAATTGTTCTTGAAATAAACAAAGTAGAAAATAAACTGATTCTGTTTATAAAATACTATTACCATATTAAGGCACTGATAGATCAATGTATACATTTGTAATTGGATCCTGATTTATGATTTTTTTAAAATAAAAAGATAAAATATCTGAACTTTTTCTTTAATCTTTAAAGCTTAAAAGCACCTATTAGAATTTAGTTCATTCCAATTACTTTCAGATCAAGAATTAATTCAAGATCCCTTTCAGAATCCCACGTATTTGAAACGTATCATTCCTCCGGAAGTGCCTTTGGTTTGGTTAGATCTCCGTGAAGATATACATATTGGGAGATGCTGTATTGAATACTTCAACATTTTCTCAGAATCTCTGGGTGAGTGATCTGATAATCTTCTTATTCTCTAACTAGTGATTAATGACAATAATTTCTTCACTGAGTAAGCTACGAAATATTACTCTTCCATTGGAATATTTATCTTCTCTGTTCATGCATTTGTCTGATTGTGCTGAATCACGATAAAACGGATGGACGGTTTTTCAAAACTTTTGGACGTAGCTTATTTATGGCCCAACTTAAAACCTAGGCACGTTTATTTCAATCTCTATCCCTCCTATCCCTGCGAAATTATCTCGAAATCTTTTAGTCAGATAGCTGAGCTTATACGTAGTATTTAATAATAGTCTTCGTATTTAATAATGTAATAATAGTCTATTAAAAAATTAACAGTACCTTAATAAATTAAAACAGACATTTAAAGTTGGTAACCAAAATGGCCCCACAAAACAAACAATCAGAAATAGAAAACATAAACCTTAGGCATCTCACTTAATGCCAAAAGAAATTTCTCCACAACAAAACCCTCAAAAGGGTGAAAGCCACAAACATAATGCTTCCATGGCAGATTTTTTAAAGCTGCGAAAGGCTCATCACGAATCAACTCCATTTTGCCGACTGCTCACAACTCGTGCTTTGTCGGCTTAATTGCTGTGAGACGCGCTTACAATTTTCTTCGCCGATCCCACAAGACCTGTTCTTGTAACGAAACATTGTTTCACAGAATATTAAAACAGAGTGAGAATGAATTTTTTTTGTATCACCACTCCGTGATACAAAATAAATTCATTCTCACTCTGTTTTGACTCACCTTCGTATTAAATATAGCAATGTTTATATTATTGAAGGTAGGTGTAATTCCTCACTTTCTATGATGGCATTCAGCAATCGTTTTCGGTGCAATCATTTTTTAAAACTTGCTATTGCCATCATTGATGGATTTAATGTACTTCAATTATTCTTTTTTACGTAAGCATACGGTTAAAGGATGTAAATAATTTTTAGACTTTAATGAAGTGGAAAATACTCTTTTTTCTTAGAATCATTACATCTAGACTACCATAAACGCTTTGAAATGCATGAAGTCACTAATCCGCTATTGGAATTGGTTTGTTTGTGTCGAAGACTTTCTCACTTACGTGTTAGAGCGAAACTTCCACTGACAATTGTTGATGATCTGAGCACTTTAAAACCAGAAAACAAAACTGGTAAGAAACATACACTGATGGCCATTTTATTAGGTATATCCCTACTAAGCGAACAAATGCTCTGTCTCACAACAACTGTTCAAGCCGGTGGGGGAGTGTCGTGGTGTGGGGGATGTTTTCGTAGCGCAAGTTGGATCCATTGATACCTCTGAAGGCACGTCAGGATGCTACAGCGTACCTAAACATCGTAGCTGATCAAGTGCAACCGTACATGTTAACAGTTTTGTTAAAACTTTGTTAAAAAATCAAAAATCTAAAATTGGGGTAGTCCTCCCCAATAGAGGACACCTCCCAATAACGGACGAAACTTCCGGTCCCGTGACTGTCCGTTATTCGGAGGTAGCACTGTACTATCATACATCCATTAATTCTAACGTATATACATTCTAGAATAACTACAAATAACTTTCAGGCTAACTCACCTTAATTTTCTTTTGAAATTCTGACAAATTATTTAACAAATTCAGAGGAGGGCTCCACTTGAAACTCCAAACAAACTCTTAATACCAAAACGAGCTCATGAAGGGATCGGGACTCTATATATCTGAACCATCTGTTGATAAGTGTGATAATTAAGACGGTAAACGACTTGATCCGCAATTGGTTCCTGATCCAAAACTGATTCCCTTACCTTACATGTAAACTACGTTTGCATACACACACTCAGACTAAGTGATCTGATATACCTCTCTTCTAGGAAAGTAGGATAACAGAATGATAAGCGTAAATATTTTGCTAGCATTGTAAAAGAGGTGATAATAAAAAAACAAAGCATGGAGGAGAAATAAATTTCATCTCGCAGCCTTCCCATTTCAGTTTTAGGTGTTGAAGTTTATTTGTTAAAGTTTTAGCGATATATCGAACTTGATGATGATCTGGCCAATGGTTATTAGGTTGGTTAAAGCAAGCAGATGTTAAAGTATTTTGCAGATAATACTTGCTGTGTTAGTCATTGGTCTGATAGAAAATCTAAATGAAAACAGATTCAAAATTAGAAATAAAAGTTTCGTAGATGATGAAGAAATCTGGTAACAAGGAAACAAAGAATTCTGTAAATTAACAAATATTTGTATTGAATTCTTTATAGCTATTCTAGAACAATGTGTAGAGGTTAGCGATTATTCAATTTTTGGTATCATCATAAATTGATTAGAGAAGCGTTTCCCAACTTAGTGAACGCGTAATCCTGGAGGTACGGATATAGGAAAAATTGAAAACTGGCGGAAAAAGGAACATATGGCTACAGCGTAAGAGAAAAGACAAGGTAAAAGCTGTCAAAATATTCAAAGCTACGGTGATTGGTGGTGAAGGTTTTTTCATTATTTGCTCTTGAGAAAAACCCTCATTATCCCTCCCTAAACAGTGGTTAACGACACTGTAAATATATACTCACTAGCCGAGTATCGTCGCTTCCCTCCGGAACGCTTGCATATATAGCATTAAAAAAAATTATTTATTTAGCAATTTAATATTGAGATCGGAGAATATACGACTTCCCAGCCCGTTGTCACTTCTCGGGATAGCACAGATGTATTGGGAGTCGACGCAACACACCAAAAATTTAAAGCAAAAATATAATTCTTCTTTATTCCTTATCTGTGGGAATTTCGAAAACTTCCGGCCTTATTCCTTGTCTTCATCACAATAGGAACCTCTTTGCAAAATTTCAGCTTCTAGGTAGAAGGCTTTGGGCTGGGCGTTGATGAGTCAGTCAGTCAGTGAGGACTTTCCGTTTTATATATAGAGATTGTTTGTTCAGTTCATTCTGTAAATCCCATTGTAGACCCATTTATTTTCAGTTACAATCTACAAAACTGATAAACAGTAACTACATTAATTACAAACATCTTGCTAATATTTTGAGTACATTTATAAAAATGGCCTTCAAAAGGTACGGAAGTGAAAAAAGGTTGGATTAGATGGAAACAATTTAACTACTAGAACGTTACTTCCTAAAATAACGTATAAATAGAAAATTGTTTCTTAAAGAGAAAAACTTCTACTGATGACTCGACTCTATGACAGCTGTTGCGACCTTGATGAGCTATTTGTAGCAGAACCAACTAGTGTTCAAAAACCCAAAGAGGACAAAGGGAAGAACTAGAAATAGAAAGTTTCCTTCTAAGAAATTAGGATACAAAAAAATAAATGCAGTAAATAACATATGGAGTAGACGAGGCATCATTTATGAGGTATGGAAGAGGCCGAGACCAAAATGGATGTGTTTCACCAAATTTCATGGAAATCTGTCCAGGCGTTTTAACGTGAAGAAACAAAAACCTGAAAAAAAAGAAAGTGGACAGAAAAGAAAACTGTTCAAGTGGAATAGTAAGACTTTGTTCAGTCAATAAATAAGAAAAGATCTTGATAAATGTCTATATTAAATTATGCATACTTTTGAGAGATTACCACAAGAGATGTTTGTCCATAAACGAGAGAAAGAATACGATAGGGAAAAACTATAAATTAAAATTCTCACACTGGTTCTCAACTCCTCTGGACAATTATCATGGACTTTCGCAGGACGTTATGCAGGAAAGCAAACATTCTTGTTGATGAAAACCTATCGTTTCGTTGACGAGTAATTTCGGTAAATTGAAATAATAATTCCGTAAGCCAAATGCATCCACATTTCTCGAATGTTCAACGGTATGTAGAATAAAACTCTTCTCTTAAAGCTGGAGACGTCGAGTGATTAAGGAACAATTCCAAAGAACTCTTACATAACTTTTAACCTCAAAACGCCTTTGCTTAGTAAAAGTTAAAAATTCTATCATTAGACTTTGATTATAAATACCTTCTGGTAAGTTGAACCTTGAGTTCAATTTGGAGGATGATTGTATTAAAGTAAGGCTTAAGCTTAATTCAGTATAGTGATAGCAAATGTATAATTTTCCTTATATTCTAATTTTTTTTGTAAACGAAACAAAAACAATACAATTGTTACTTCCTGGAAAGTAAGTTTAATTGTTTCTTTGCCCAATGTCCTAGGATATCTGTTGTGTTTTTTTTTTTTTTTAATTTTATATTCATGTTCTAGTGCATAAGGAAATTTTCGAGTCGGATAGGATTTGGAATTCTGTTTTATATTTAAAGAGTTTTATGTTTCAATCAAAGGATTGTTAAAACTTCAAAATTTATTATGGTATTAATCTGTAATTAATAATTGAATTTAAGATTTCCCATTTATGCTTAATCAAGGGATCAGGTTCTGGTATTAAATATTAAGTTTAATATTAAGTTTAATAAATTTCTTCCCCCCTCCCTCCCTTTTTAATTATTTCACCCCTAGATGCCTAATAGGTTGTCGATCCATGGCACATCATTCTTTTTTTTTTGTTTTCGAATAGGCGTTTCAAGACCAAAGAAACCGTGCTCATATTTTAAATTGAACCAAGTTTTAAAGAAATGAGGCCAGGCAAATTACAAACTGATTTGTGGGGAGTCGGTTTTAAAGAATGAGAGGAGTTAAGACTAAAATAAATAAAACTGATTGTACGTTGAATCGTACATAAGCTACGTTCCAAATTTTATGGACATCTGTCAAGCCGTTTTAACGTGATGCTCGTTCAAACAGACAAATGGGCAAACAGAAAACAAAAGATACAACAACAAGTTTAACGTACGAAAATAATAATGACAATACCATAAAAAGCAAACTCTCACATGAATAAAGAAATCACTGATCAGTTTTTAGAGTTTTCGATACCGGGAATCCAGAACAGCTGTTTCAGGCTTCCTACCCTTCATCAGCTGGGGTATCTTACAGTATCTTACAGTCAGTGATCCCAAGAAACATATAAGGAAAACAAAAGTCAACAAGAAAATGGCCCTTCCTGTTTCTTGGATCGCTGGGTTACTATAAGGGTAAGATACTGGGTGAATCCAGCTGATGAAGGGTAGGAAGCCTGAAACAGCTTTCTGGATTCCCGGTATCGAAAAATCTAAAAACAGATCAGTGATTCCTTTACTCATGTGCGAGTTTGCTTCGATAGGATGAATACCAAGCTTTATTTTCAAATGTTCTTCAATTATAATATTATATCAAACGTACGAGGGCGAGTCAAATAAGAGTGAGAATTGATTTTTTAATCACGAAATACATGTGGCGTGGTTCAGGTTGATATGGTCTTTTTGGAATAGTTCCCATTGAGTTGTGTGCACTTGGCGTAAAGTGTCTGCCAGTTCTTGAAGACGTGCTGAAACCCATCGTTTGACATCGTCTTCAGAAATGTCGTTGATGAGCCCAGAGGCGTCACTAGGGTTGGTGTCACCCAGTGCGCTATCTCATGGTGTCAACCCCTCACGACTTACCCCATAGACCTCTCCGAGTCTGCTAGTGCCAAATAACGGGAATGTACAGAATCCTTACTAACGTTTGTAAATGTAGGTCCTATATTTACAAAGGCAATAGAAGAAAAATTGAATTCAATATCGGTAGGTAAAAGTATTACAAAGGCAATAGAAGAAAAATTGAATTCAATATCGGTAGGTAAAAGATTGTAAGAAGTTAGTAAGTAAAAACTACATAAAAAAATGCTTCCTTTTTTATTTTTATTTTAACATTAAAATTTGACAACCTTAATTTAAATTATGTTATCATTACATTACATAACATTACAACCAACGATTACATTACTTTAAAATTACACCAAAGTTACATTAAAATTTTCCAACCTCCCATGAGATAAGGTTGTAACCGTTCTGTATTGGGTTTGCACAATCAGCAACTACCAGAATAGTATGCAACAATAGAAATTGCAATGTCACATTAAATCTCGATTAAATAAGAACTTTGCTCTCCTGGCCTTTAAAGCTGCAAACTTGTTAATTACTTCATCGAAATCAACTCCTTTATATTTTTAATAATATTCTATGACAATACGAAAACTCAATATGTCAATCACAAAACCACACCACACGTCTACACCGTTAGGAACTCGTCGCTGCAGCTGCGCAGGCGTCATTCTGATCGTCGTCGTTCAAAATCAACTATACTCCGGCCGCCGAACGTAGGTACCAAGCGATCTATCTATTTCTTCATTTTTCCTATGTAATAAGATTTTGAAAATAAAAAAAATCATTCTCATTCTGTTTTGACTTGCCATCGTATAAATAGAGGAATATTTTTATTATTCAAGGTAGATATAATCCGTCACTTTCTATGATGCTATTCAGCTACATACTCTATGCGTTTTCCGTGCAATCATTTTTAACACTTGCTACTGCCATCATTGATGAATTTAATGTACTTCAATTAATGCTTTTTGATATAAGCATACGGTAAAACGATGTAAATAAGTTTTAGACTTTAATGAAATCAAAAATATCCTTTTTTCTTAGAATCATTACATCTAGACTGTCGCATCCGCTTTCAAACGCAAGATCTCAGTATTCCGCTATTGGGATTGGTTCGTTTGTGTCGAAGACTTTCTCACTTACGTGTCAGAGCGAAACTTCCACTGACAATTGTTGATGATCTGAGCACGTTAAAAGCAGAAAACAAAATTGGTAAGACACATACACTGTCCGGCTACTTTATTAGGTATACCCATACTATGCGCACAAATGCTGTCTCTCACAACAACTCTTCAAGCTGATGGGGGCGCTGTCAAGTTGTTGGGGATGTTTTCCTGGCACACGTTGGGTTCATTGATACCTCTGGAGGCACGTCAAACTGCTAGAGCGTACCTAAACATCGTAGCTGACCAAGTGCAACCCTACATGTTGACAGTTTATGCTCATGCAGATGGCTACTTCCAGCAAGATAATGCGCCGGTGCACAAAGCCCGCATCACTTTGGGATGGTTTTAGTAACATGATGATGACTTTTCCTTGTTGCAGTGGCCGACTTCATCCCCGGATCTCAGCCCGATTGAAAATTTGTTCGCAAAAGGCCTACACTCCATCAAATCTTCAGGAATTGCGTGACTGACTCAACAACGCAATTATGTTACACAATACCTCAACAACGTTTTCAGCATCTTGTGAAATCCATGCCTCGACGAATTCAGGCTGAAATAAATAAAAATCAAGAATAACTCTGAATATCCTTATAATCTATTAAATTAAATCTTTCAGTTAAAATTACTACACACAATAAAATTAAAGCCATTTTACAGTTTGAGCAGCAGCTCGAATTCTTCCTAGTAAAGCATATTTAGAATTAGAAGATCAACCTGCACCCGTTACGCTATACACACTCATTCTTCTAACACATATAAGTATCTAAAATTAATCTAAAAATAGGCAAAATTATTCATAAAAATATAGCTAATGTTAAGCTTATAATTGGACAAATATAATAAAGTATATGATTTGCCATAATTGGATTAATAATTTCTTAAGTAAATAACTAAATAGCATCTGAAAAAGGCTGTAAATCTCCTAACACATTAGGTCCCTTACGAATTTGGATATAACCTAGAGCCACCCGTTCTAACAAAGTTAAAAAAGCTACCCCTACTAGAACACACACAACCAAAAATAAATAAGAAATAAACAATAAAAAAGCACTTATCACTCCTATTAGAAAGATAAGCTATTTAAGCTACTGGGTTCATACCCCATTGATAGGTTCTCCTTCTTTCTATAATTTAGAAATTTAGCCCTGTTTTCAGGGCTAAAGGAAGCTGAACACGCTACTAGATAGATGTACCTAATAAAGTGGCCGGACACTGTACATTATAATCAGAAATGTATAATAGTGCTATAATTATCAGACATGATGTGCGTAATTATATTAAAGAAGGACCAAACACATGCATTAAGTAAAAATAAATATAAACACTTCATTATAAAAACTTCATGAGATGTTTCGAGGATCTTAATCCTCCTCCTCAGATGATAAACATAATATTAAGGAAAACTCTATGAATCCGAACATAATATTGAAGCCAGAAAAGAATTTCAACAAATCAATACAAAGTAATAATTCAATGGTTTACAGTAATTGTTACCAAATTAATAAAGATGTTGTGCAACATGAAGATAGCTTTTAACTTATTAGCATTGAACCTGATCATATCAATAAGATGCTGCATCTTTAGTCTTGATTGATGAATACGTTCTTCTAGCATAAGTTTAACAGCTATATTAAGTAGATTCTCAATTTTCAGATTAATCGTTTTGACTTTGATTTTGCAACTTACCGGTTGTAATCCATTTTTTAAGCAAACCTTATTGAAGATAATAGAAAAAACATATCAAAGGAAAAACATAAGGGATTTCATCAAGCTTCATATCAAATTAGCGGCTACCAATGCAGCTATTATCTTCAATAAGGTTTGCTTAAAAAATGGATTACAACCGGTAAGTTGCAAAATCAAAGTCAAAACGATTAATCGGAAAATTGAGAATCTACTTAATATAGCTGTTAAATTTATACTAGAAAAACGTATTCATCAATCAAGACTAAAGATGCACCATCTTATTAGTATGATCAGGTTCAATGCTAATAAGTTAAAGGCTATCTTCATGTTGCACAACATCTTTATTAATTTGGTAACAATTACTGTAAACCATTGAATTATTACTTTGTATTGATTTGTTGAAATTCTTTTCTGGCTTCAATATTATGTTCGGAGTCATAGAGTTTTCCTTAATATTATGTTTATCATCTGAGGAGGAGGATTAAGATCCTCGAAACATGTCATGAAGTTTTTAAAATGAAGTGTTTATAGTTATTTTTACTTATTGTGTGTGTTTGGTCCTTCTTTAATGTATAATAGTGCATTTACTAATTTCTTTACACAAAATTAGGTAAACCTTAATCATATCAATCAATTTAACTATAAGAACGTTAATTCCAAAAAACGTTTAGGTAGAAAATTGTTATTAAAAGAGAAAAACTTCTACTCATGACTCGACTCTATGACAGCTGTTTCGACCTTGATGAGCTATTTGTATCAGAACCATCCAGTGTTCAAAAACCCAAAGAGGACAAAGGGAAGAACTAGAAATAGAAAGTTTCCTTCTATGATATTAGGATACAGAAAAATAAATGCAGTAAATAAAATATGGATAAGACGAGGCATATGCTGACTATCTATCCCATAGTAGGGACTTTTGATAAGTGGGGGTGGTGGGGTGAAGAACCAAAACAATCGTGCTTCATTTTAAGGGGGAGCGTCAAATTTTAAAAGAATGTGCCCAGCCATATTAGAGAGGGATTTCGGAGATCATTTTTGAGGAATGGTAGAGTCCGAGACCAAAATGGATTTGTCTATGTTTGAAATTTCATCATAAGCTATGTACCAAATTTCACGGAAATCTATCCAACCGTTTTAACGTGAAGCGCCTGCAAAAAAGTAAAGTGAACAGAAAAGAAAACTGTTCAAGTGGAATAGAAAGACTTTGTTCAGTCAATAAATAAGAGAAGATCTTGATAAATGTCTTTATTAAACTATGCATACTTTTGAGAGTTTACCACAAGAGGCGTTTGTCCATAAACGAGAGAAACACTACGATAAAGAAAAAATATAAATAATAATCCTCGCAGCGGTTCGCAAGTCCTCTGGAGAATTATCATCGACTACTTTCGCCACTATTAATGCTGCCTGTTATGCAGGAAAGCAAATGTTCTTGCTGATGAAAACCTATCGTTTCTTTGACGAGTAATTTCGGTAAACTGAAACAATAAACAGAATTGAAATTCTTTTGTCTTTAGAACTATCACCGTTAAGAATAATCTCCCTGGATTGACTGTTGATGGCTTTTCCTTGACGAAGTTTTGAATATGAAACATCGGCCGCCATGTTTTTTTCTGTCAAGTCGAACAAACTGTCAGGACAGTACAGTACAATCGATGATATGCGTTGCATTCTCGGAGAACTCAAGAATTTTAGATGATTATAAATCAGGTTATTTAACGTGTATAAAAAAAAAAATTGAAAGTTAAAAAATTCGAGGCCACAAAAAATTCAATTAAACATTTAACACATTAAAAATGATTCAGAATTTATTCTTTTATGTTTGTCTCGAATTTTTTAATTTACAAAAAACAATTAATGAACCATTTCATGTAAGCGTTTGAGCCCTATTTAAGAACCTAAAATTCTTTCACTGTTTAAATCTACATTTTTAAATTAAGAATTTCAAAAAAATTATTCTTAATTTCTCGACAACGAATTTTCCAGTATTTTTTGAGTAATTCGTGTATCTGTTGTTTTTTCTTTATGTTCTCAGGTGTACAGACGCTTCAGATAATTTTCCTGTGTTTGACTGAGGAGCAACAACTTCTGTTGGAAACCATCAGACAAAATTTGCATCGTAGCGGTCTATTCCGAAGGACTGAGATAAGCTGGGAGTGATCGTATGTTTGGACGTCGGAAACCGAAGAGGGAGAATGGGACAATTTAGATTAGGAATCACATGTTTCAGAGGTTGAAAATGGAAATTCGCATGTTACGTTGAAAATAGAAATTCGCATGTTACGTTGA
>JAFIDM010131215.1:37738-65636 GCA_023159025.1 Thereuonema tuberculata
TGAAGCGTGAAACAGCTTTTTCATGTTTATATGACGCTCACCAGTTTTGAAGTAGTTTCTTCCCAATGCTATTTGTGTTCACCACTATATGGAGACTTTGATGTTTACTGGTCAGTACTCTCAATTGATGAAGCGTGAAACAGATGTTTTAAGATGTCATTAATAAACATCTGGTCTTAACTTTTAAGTGTCTTTATATAATTTTTGTTTTATTTGGATTTCTTTCAGCAGTCAGTAATCCGTATGTTTTGCTCACAAATTAAAAAATGTATTTCGTGAAAATGTTACAACTCTTAAATTATCCACAAAATGAGTGAGATAATCGGGATAAAAATAAACCAATCTGCAAATAAGTTTCCTTTTCCATCTTTCATACACTTTCAGCATTTTCATTTTTTCCTAAATTACCGTAAAATTACATATAGTCTTTAATACTTCTTAAAAATATTAACAACTACCAACAATATTTCATTTTTTCTAAAGACTTTATCAAAATTGAGTTATTAAACAATAAATTTATAATTTGAACTTGTTTGAGATCATATTTCCTCTGTTGTGATATATTCCGTGTTTTAGAATTCTTGGTTTGTTGTATTATTATTTAGTGGTTGGGAAAGAGATGTTATTCTCTATTCCTTGAGTTTTAGAAATGGCTCGATAAAGTCTTTGAGAAAAGACGAAATATTGCCGGTATGTTGTTGATGTTATTAAGAAGTATTAAAGAGTATAGGCAACTTTTAGCATTTGTTTAGAAAAATATTTTTTAAAAATAAGTTAATTTCCAGACATCAAATTTACGTTATCTCTGCCTTATAAAATAAAGAAATCAAATCTGTGCATTTGCACTGAAAAAGCAAAACCTTTTAAAAGAAATGAACTGAGAGCGATGTCTTGGCAGCCATGTTTTTTTCGATGTTTGATCTTAGTACAGAGAATGACAGTGACACTGCGTAGCATTATTGAGGACTGGAGGCCGAGGTTGCACGCCTGTATTGAGGCGAGGGAAGTTCATTTCGAGAAATAACTTTCTATTTATTGCAATTTTTATTGGTGAACTACTATTAAAAATTTTTGCAAAAGTTTAATAAATGTGTTAAAAGTACTGTTGGTAGCGAATCATTTGGGAGCTATTGTGATAGCGACCAATATCAGTTGATATTGCGTTTGTTCTGTCCGTCCGTGTTTGTTGCCACCCCCGTTACAACTCGGATCTAAAAACGGATTTCCACAAAATTTGTAAAGATGTTTGTGTATAATTACAATTTTACATGAACTGTTCGTATTATTAAGAAAGGATGAAGCCTATGCATCTGCTTATAATGTTTACGTGCGATAAAAATAAAATTATATACAATAAAACAACCGGTTTCCATCCCGAGAGGGAGCTTTCTCAAGCAAAAATTTTTTTCTCATTCCTTGAGAAAATTCCCTCTCGGGACAGAAACCGGTTGTTTTATTGTATATAATTTTATTTTTATTGTATATAAACTTTTTAAGCAGATGCATGGGCTTCATCCTTTCTTAATGTTTGTGTATATTATGTATATTTGAATTTAAAAATATGAATACAATTATTTTGGTTTCGCAGATTTTAAAATGGACTCCTGCCCTGACTGCTGCATTGCTTAGTCGCTACTATGCTAAGGATAAATGAAGAAATATATTTAATTTCTAGTTAATTTCTATTTCTAGCATCTAAGTGTTTCATTGCCTAAATTAAAAGTTTCCATTCATTTTCTTTTTACAATTTGGAACGTTAAAATTATGAGACAGAAGGATAAATTTCATCTCTTAAATTACTTGTCTATATATTAAAAAAAACGAACAACAGATGTAAAAAATAAATATTCTATTGTTTATTATATTATGTTTTTCTTTCAGGTGAGGGCTACGTTTAAGGAAGGTCTTCTTAATCCCAGTATTCCTGGTGTTGAAAATATGCAATTTTCGTTTGACTTCTACATCCGTGAAATCCGAATTTCTATTTATTATGATCCGAAATGTTAATAACAACCAATTGTGTACATTATATAAGTATTTTGCTTTGTTTACAGAGTCATTGATTTTACTATTATTTCATTATGAATAAACAGCAGAGAAATGTAAACAATTGTTACAGTTGATTTCGACTGAAGTCATGCTATGATGATTATCACATTATTCATTACTCGTTCGATTCTTAGATTAAATAAAATTCATGTTAGCATTTCATGTAGTGCGTGTAAATTTTTTTTATGATAAATAAAATTTAACTTATTACATTCACTTTTTTGCCTCAAGACGTCAACATCATCCTAACACAAGGTTATTTAAGAAAGAAGGTTGGCTCCGCAGCGAAACCGGTTTCTATTGGCTGGCGCAATGACGTCACCTGGTTGCAAGGTTGGATTCCAGAGCACTCGCATTTTTAGTGTAACACCAATAACTATTGTGACTCAAATTAAAAGTTTTAAATTTTTTTCTGATTGAAATATTTTTTTCTCTCACTCACTTACGATAATTTCGAAAACAACTAGAAAAAATATTAAGATTAAATGAATTTAATTTTCTTTTTATCTCTAATTGTAACGCAAATTTAGTTTCCTTAAAAAATTTCTTTGTAAATACTTTTTTCATGTATTTAAAAGAGAAAGAGTTCAGTGACAAAATATCGTACCTAATTAAGAAAAAGTTTCCACTGTAAGGAAATTCTTTCTGGACTACGGTAATCCTTTAAAGAATGTAAATTTGCTAAACTCTCTTTCAGTGAAAATGCAGGGATTCCTCGTTCAAAAATCAACTAAATGAAACTGATTAAAACAACACAGAGCTCTACACTTTATTTATTTATTTATTTATTTATTTTTTAAGATTGACATAAAGTAAAGTGTGTATAAAATATCGGAGAAGAACGCATAAAATAAAATCTTTAAAAGTTCACAGACAGAATATCATTTTATTATTTAACAAATTAGTAGGCTAAATAATATAAAAATAACAAAAAAAAAACTCACGAATTTCATCAACTTTTTCCATATCTTTCGCGCAGTCTCAGCAAAACACCAAGGGTAAATTCTGCTGATGATTCCTAATAAAGGATAAAACAGCTGTTCAGGATTCCCATTGATGTTGGCTTAATGTGCGAAGGCATATTTACTGATTTTTTTCTAGATTTAAGAATTATTATGGACGTTAAATTTCGCTTTTTTCTCTATTTTGCTATTTTTAATTTCTTTGCTAGCATTACATTTCTTTAATTTTCATTGCCTTTAATTGAAAACGAAGTCAATATAGTTAAAAACTAATTTTATTTTGTAATATTTGATGAAAATAACAATGAAATTTATAATTTCTGTTGTCTGAGTATTATCTTTGAAAAGATCCTTTTTTTCGATTGATTGATTGATGTCTTTATTTAATTATTTATTATTTCAATGTCAGACCACTTATAACTTAATATTTCAAATATTATTTTGCTATTTTTCAAAACATTTTTGTGGTTTGTTTTTTTCCAAAAATGAAGCACTATTTATTATTTGAATAGAAGAGAACTTCCAAGTTGCAACCATGTGACGTCATGCTCAAATAGAAAATATCGCGTTGCCTACTACGCAGCGTTTTGGACCCCCTGATACTAACAGTGGATGACTAGCGTCACCTCATAGTCAGCGAAAATAATACGAACTAACTTTGTGTTACAACATCGACTAAGCTCGCACAAAGAGCATCAATTGTTGCTTAAGAATGAAAGGACAGCATAGAATGCATAGGGCAGCATTATTCTTGAGATAAGCTTCACTAATCCTTTGTTATCGGCCTAACTGCCTAAAATTCAAGACTCGATTTTTCGAAATACAGCCGTTGAGAGGCAGTTGGAAGGTTGTGGAAGCAAAAGTTGTTTCTCGGTCGATTCCTTCCAGAATTTTTGCCATGATTTCTAGTGATCCAACGAAATGCTGGAACAATCTACCACAGAATATCTTGGTAGAAATTCTGTCGTATTTGAATCCGAATGACCGAAGGAACGCTGCTAACACTTGCCGGTCGTGGTCCAAAGCGTTGGACTGTCCTCTTCTTTGGCGACGTCTGGGCTGCGTGTTTCACAATGCGATCTCCAGGACTAACCGTATTCCTTTTTGTAAGGCAATACACGCAGTCCGAATCCTTCAGCATTGCTCACCATGGATCAGCCATCTATGGATTAAAGGAGGATTAATTCATACAGAAGGAGGCTTTTATCCAGAAACCATCTACCTTCCAATCACATTTTTCATAGAGAGGTATCGTAATGGCGATTAGAATAGATCTAACTTAACTAAAAGAATTAGTAGCGAATAGTCTGCTTCCCTAACTTTAAACTAAATTTATATTAAATTATACTAAATATGGGACAAGGGAAGAATGAAATAAGAATAGAAATAAAACTAAATAAGAATTTGAGTTTAACATTTTAAGATTGCAAAAGTAGCTAGAACAATTTAATGGTTAATTTAGACGAGTGAAGGGAGTCTCTCCATTCCCAAAGAGATCACATTTTGTGAACCGTTTTATTCAAATTGTATCTTCAAATAAGACATTTTGCACGCTCACGTAGAAATGCATGTACAAGTGCACAATCATATTTTCAAAAAAATTGTTTTTTAAAAACTTGGAAAAATCCATAAGAAAGGCCATAACAAAAGCTCTATTAGCTCTAAAACCGAAACAAAACAATTTATAATTTATAATAATTCTAGAAGTCGCAGTGTCAGTCACTTACCGGGCCTCGTCATATACTAAATTATTTATTTAAGTAATTAGACTAAAGTGCATTAAGTGCGCGAGTCTCCTCAAAACCCGGCTTTTTGCTAGTTAGTAATAATCTTTGAAAAACTTATTGTTCTGATACTTAATAATATTTTACATAGTGTGTGTAAATTCATTTTCCAAGCTTGCATGAAACGAATTATAAACTTATACGAATATTTTAAAATATTTTACATTAAAGTATTAAATAAAATTTAAAATATAAAATAAACTTTTTATTGATGGCGTGGCCGTGCGGTTTAGCCGGTGGGCTGCCATTGTAGCCGATGCGCCAGTACCCGGGTTCGAATCCCGGTGGTGGCATGGCTGTTTCTTTCTTTCTTCTGTGTTTCGTCCGTTTCCCACCTGGGACTTACTATCTCAGGGTTATCCTGGACGGGGTATAATTCTCGTCCCCCCCTTTCTTGAATTTCACTAGCCTCGCCCTGACGCTGTCAGGTTGAGCTAGTTACGTGGTCCCTAGTTGGCCAAATTCGATAAAAGGAAGGAAACTTTTTATTAATTAAACTTCATTTCCTCAGTTAGAGAAGGTAAGTGGAAAGTACACTATACAAAGTAATCCTACATTACTTCGAGAATCAGTGCAAAAACTTCGAGAACCAATTACTGACCGATTTGTAGAGATCGTAGCACAGAGTGTATTAGTTGGACGCGATCAAATTTGCATAAAGTAAGAACCAATCAAATGATTTGGTCATTTCATATCGACTTTTTCTGACTTTCACCACCGTTCAGGTTAACCAGTGTCCAACAGAATGAGTCCAATTTCTTCTGGATTGTAGTCATTACTTCACATTGCCCTTGGACTCATAAATACACTTAATGACTGACAGACGGTGCTTTAATAGCATGCTCCACTTTCCCTGCCTCCCACTTTGAATGTTACACTTTCACTAATCTCTCGAACTGACTTCAGATGCATATCTACTATTGTACAGAAGTTAAGCTCTTTCTGGTGCCCGCCTTGTGATAGGATACAGATACTCTTGTGAAAACGTAAAATTTGCTACCGAAAGAAGTAGTATTCACTGGGTTGAACCTGAGCAACTGGTACACCCAGATGTTAATGTACACTCACTGTTGTTGTAAAGTACTTTTTTACGCGCACGCTACATTTATTCGTAGAAAAAATAACTTTTCAGATAATGATTCTGACCAAAACCACAGAAAGCACACAAACTGGGAAGATATTGATTAGTAATAGTGACGTAAGGTAGGCTTCTTGAAATATCATTTTGCACTATCTTCTTTCAGCACTATCACTTTACATCGTTTGATAGTTAAAAATCGAAGTATAACATTTCAAACAAATAGCAGATTAGCAAATGGCCTAGTTAGTGCCTCAGATGCATCATCAGTTGCTGGATTTTCGAGATTTCTTTGTGGCAACAATGAAATTCGTTTTGGATTCATCTTTTCTAAAATATGAAGTAGAATTGTTGCAAAGGAGAAAAATTTCTAAAAATTATGGTAGCTGAAAGTAAATTCGTTTTTAACTATTGACACTGTTAATTTCTTTTAGTCTTTTGGCAGGTGAAAGGATTCCACAGCTGCAGCAGTTCTCTCTGCTGGGCTATGAAGATTTTCGAGGACAAACTGAAACCTGTGTCGTACAGGAGCTAATTCTATCGTTGGTTAAATTTCTTCGTACTCAAGAACAGCTGAAGACTTTTCGACTTGAATGGAAGATGCCCTTTCTACATAAAGCCCTTCTTCTAGGTGCACTCAACATCAGAAATACTACGAACATTTTCCTCCATGAAAGCATTTTAACCAATGACTTACCTAGGTATTTATTTTATTTATATTTACAAGAAAATAATGATCAAAATATCTTATAAATATACAGTCGTACCCCGGACGTACGTACATTTTGCATTGGAACCAGTCAGTGAAGTTACGTACGTAAATTTGATTCCGAGTTAAGTACACTTGCGTACAATATTTGCTCATTCGCCAGCTTAGCGCATTACTGGTACATAAGTACATTTCATCAAATTGTTTTGCAAAGATGGTTGTCTTCGCGTCTTTTTGTATTTGGCTGTTTCTCTTTGTGAGTGATTTGATTTAAACAAAGAATATGTAACACGCCTCCACAAAACTAAACAAAAAACAAAATACACATTAAAAATGAAATAAAAACGAAATTGATGTGGTCTCTTCCGACAGCCTCAACGAATTTTCTATGTGCAATTAAAATAAGAAAAAGCGCCTAAAAATGCAATAACACATTTTCCATGCGCATGGAAAATTCGTTGAAGCTGTCGAAGGACAGCACATGACTTTCCTTTATTTATTTTTTTTTAATGTGTATTTTGTTTTTAGTTTAGTTTTGTAGAGGTGCGATATTTCCTACATCCATTTATATTCACATCTGTATGACTCATACTTGCGTGTCTACAGTGATTACTCGCACCTGTTGAACGCCAATTAAGCGAGAAACAGCTGTTTTGGGATGTCACTTGTAAACCCTGGTCTCAACCCTTTCAACGTGATTTTAAAGTGTATATAATCCTTATTTTAGTTCTTCTTGAGTTTAGTACTAATATAGATCTTAGAATTTAAGGCAAAAATTGTACAGCTGTTACGTACATTGATAGGTGAAAATATTGTTGCTTCGAATTATGGAAATTTTCGAATTTTGTAATGCGCTTCAGCCGTAAGTCCGGGGTATGAAGGTTCGCGCGTGTATAGATAATTCAAGAGAGTTAAATACAGTATTATTATAAGGGAATTTTTTATTTCATCAATAAAAATATATAACTACAATATATTTACGGAATGAACATTTCGAGCTGTTGTAACCAATTTATTTATCCCCAACCCCAATTGATTGGGTTGCTAATTAATGCCCGTCTGTATTTTTTCTGAATTTTATTATAATAATAATTTCTGAGAAATATTTAAGGAAGTGAAAACTATTCTTCTGTCCCATCTGTTGAAACTTGAAATGTGGGTTGCTGCTAAATGCTCGTCGGTCCCTGGGACCCAACATGTATTTCCTTAAATTTATAATCTATCACCTAAATATTGACAGTGTGTATTGTGCTCCCAGTGAATGATGGCCGATCTGTTTTTGTGAGATCTGCGCATGTATCATCGATTACTCTGGTCAGGCACTTCCGTATGAGTTTATCACTGGACGTCGCCATTACGGTAAAGGCTTGTTACTTTGCAAAAGAGCATTGTATTTATAAATAAAAGATATTTATTTATTTATATAAATACTTATTGTTAGCAACTGGTATTGAAATAACGTTAAATAGTCGAGAGAAGTTTTAATTTGGCGTTATCAACTTGTCTTTCTCAGTGAAAACAGACGCCATCGTCCATTGTGACAGGAAAACATAATTGATCAGCTACCGGAAGGGCTGCGCAGTTCAAACTTCCGCCGGCCATCTTTCATTTTGAGGACAATAGTCTTACAACCAATATGAGGGTAGACAGACAGACACAGATATGGTAAAGCTTTAGGCCACTCACCTCATCTGATATAATGGACCCAATATCAGGGGCGTAGCGTGCCGGGGGCGGTGGGGACGGCCGCCCCGGGCGGCGCTTTTGGGAGGCGGCAAAATTTCACAGTAAGTTATACTAATAATATCTTGAAATCTGAACTAAAAATTTGAACCATTTCTTTGCACCTACAATTCGGAGCGATTAAAATAAGAACGGACCTTTTGCCTTGCGATAATTCACCGCGTTTTATTTTGTGGTCGGATTGTTGACGACGAATATACAGCGAGAATTAATTCTTTCATATAAATTTTGTCTAATAATACCTGCAACATCAGTCGTCCAATTCACATTGCCTCAAATAACCTGCTACAGTTCAGGATTTTCTTAATGGACGGCTCTTTCGGCAAAATTTAAATATCTGGCGGCTGAAAACGACGGCTGAAACCCAGAGGCGGCAGAAACCCACGGCTGAAACCCAGAGGCGGCTGAAACCCACGCTACGCCTCTGCCCGACAAAGTCCCAGAATTCATGTGTGGGGTCTGCGATAAATTTAACATATTTCTGGTAAAAGGATGACTACATTAGGTCAAAACGTCCACTTTTGATACTGCTACTATGTATGATATATAAGTTCATTAGAAGTTATGTTTTCTGAAATTCATTATAATATTAATAGCTGATAAGCATTTAAAGAAGTTAAACTATTTCTCATTCGTTCGAAACCTGTCATACGAATGTTTTTGTGTAAAATTTGAGTCTCCGAACCATTGAAAAAAAAACACTGGGCTAGAATGAAGAATCTGGTACCACCAACAGGAGGTTTCGTAAGGATACATCGCCGACGGGCGTTCTACCGCTTTCGATTCCGCGCAAGGTAACATGTTTACCCACGTGTTGTTTATTCACGTGCTTTTTTGCCCATGTGTTTTCTGAAGACAGCATGGCGGTGCAGGTTGAAGCTGAATTGGCACGTCCGTAAAGATTGTGAACGACAATTCGATGCTTGTGTGGCAGAAGTTATGTGGCGGAGAAAGTATAACTACAAGTACAAGAATGGAATAGTTACAAGATATCCGCCATAAACGAGCGACAACGTCACAAAAGGCAAGGCTAATTTACAGTAGGCCTATTTCTTAAATAACATAATTAAGCCCCGCGAACATCTAGCAACATTACTGCAACTTAGTCGCGCGATTTTGACGTCACGAGTGATTTTGACGTCACGAATTGCAATTTCTTTGCAACTTTTGAAGTCCGAGTCGAGTTGCATGGACACCTGCAACTCAGAAAGTTGCATCTAATTCCCCAATCACAGGGCAGCATTGGAACACGTCAGTTGGGAAACCACGCCCATGCAAAAAATGGCGTCGAAAATTTTATCGCTCGATTCGTTTTGAAGACAGGCTCATACTCAATTAATATCAGAGTATTGCGAGTTTGTTTCACGCTTAAATAAAGTTTATACTGAAATGCAGTAATTGTATGCGGCAGAATTTATCAGAGAGGTTTCAAAACCTCGATTTTTTTGGATTTTCCACAGCGGGTTTGGGAAACCCGAAGGCTGCTGACGCAGTAATGCAAAAGTTATGACGTCATTGTTTCCAGGGGAGCATGGTTTCTTATTGGCTGTTGGTCATTCGTTACTTTTGATTCGAAATAACAACATGAAATTAAATTCCATAGCGGCTAATAATTTTAAAAAAATATTTATCATATGTTGCAAATCATTCACTCTTATATTATGTTTGAAACGTCATAACCGAATTTTCCTTGACGTCACATGTGACGTATTTAAAATCTGCGTTGTCATGAGTCGGTTGCATTTTCGAGTTGCATATCCGTGTTGCAACGTGTTCGCGCTTGACAAAGGTTTATATCAACTCGTGACGTCAAAATCGCGTGACTAAGTTGCAGTAATGTTGCTAGATGTTCGCGGGGCTTTAGGATAAGCCAAGACCCTGCTAATAGTCTACGAGTGACGAGCCCGGGAGCCCAAGGCGACCGTGGGACACACGAATCGTTTCCATAGTTAGCCAAATATCTCAGTTAACCAGATGAGGTTAACCTGAACTTTTTCTAGTAAAAGATCGGGCGAAGCCTTTTTTAAGATGTTTGAACTTCGTTAAAGAAAGTTGCTATTGGATATATGAGCGATGTTTTTGAAGTGGAAATTTTTTTTCAAAAGTTAGCAACAGATACATCCTGCAGCTGACTATACCTCAACTAATCTAACATAGGTTACCTTACCACGCTAACCTAACCTTAACTGCAATTGATATATCCTGCACCTGATTAAGTCTTACTGTGCAAACCTAATCTTAACTGCAATGGATTTATCCTGCACCTGACTAAGCCTTACCTTAACGCTAACCTAACCTTAACTGCAATGGATATATCCTGCACCTGACTAAGCCTTACCTTAACGCTAACCTAACCTTAACTGCAATCGATACATCCTGCACCTGACTAAGCCTTACCGCGCTAACCTAAGCTTTACTGCAATTGATATACCCTGCACCTGACTAAGCTTTACCATGCTAACCTAATCTTAACTGCAATTAACAAAACTTTAGTTCGCTAAGTTACAGCTAATTAGGTTTATCTTATGTGACGGTCTCGTTGGTTTGTGGCGGATATACTTGAATGATTCCATGAATGAAATTTTGGAACATTGCTTTGTAATTCTGGTTAAATTGTCTCCGCTATTTAATTTCGGCTAAATATGCGTCGAAGTGACCAACAAGCACGTAATTTCTCCGACCTCTGAATAGCAATTCAATCCTTGACCGCCATGATGCCTTCAGAACACTGGAAAACACTTGGATAAACAGCGGATGAACATCACGTAATGTATCCTTGCGCAGTGTGGTACGCCATGGACGGTAAGGCGATGTGTACTTACAAAACTTACAATTTGCAGTACTATATTCTGTAGTCTGTCCAT
Source organism: Thereuonema tuberculata (assembly GCA_023159025.1). NCBI lineage: Eukaryota > Metazoa > Arthropoda > Chilopoda > Scutigeromorpha > Scutigeridae > Thereuonema > Thereuonema tuberculata. Next base: position 48,928 of record JAFIDM010131215.1, read on the forward strand.
ATATCTTTTAAATAGTAAAAGAAAAGCATCTGGAAATGCTTGTTTATTTTAATAAAAAGCCTTTAACGTGCTCAGACAAGACAAACAGTAATTTCATATTATCAAATTTCAATCTGTAATTTTCTTTAAACTTGATAGGCAATCTAAGGAAAAAAGTAAGGAGAAAAAGAGTCAATACCGATGACAACTCAGTGATAGATGCAGCAATTTCTGAAGCAGTTCTTATTGGTGCATTGACTGTATTTGAAGGTCCGGTAATATTTTACGAAATCTCACCTGTGGAATTAGGGCTAAATGAATTGTTTTTGGACGAAAACGATTCGTTAACACATCGTAGGAATAAAAGTGATGGAAAACCTCTGGGGTTTTTTTGGTAAATTTTAAGAAAATTTAAATTTAAACCGGGACTTTTTTGCGGAAGCACACATATAAGGCAAGGAATATGGCGATTGAAACTTTTGCTGAAAGGCGCTACAAGCTTTTGCATTGAAAATGTGCACATCCGCCGCCTGTGAAAGAGTTCCAAGAAAATCTCGAATTTTCCTAAAAACTACGAAAAAAAAAAACCGGGGTTTTCCATCAGTTTTATTCTTAATATGCATTAACGAATTGTTTCCTTTCAAAAAACTTGAAACTAGCTCTAATTCCACAGGTGAGATTTCGTTAAAAACTACTAAGGCTCAATTTTTCACCGAAAATAGCGTGCATGGAATGAAGTCAACATGCAACGAATAAGAATTGAAATTTTCAAGGTTTCTCTTCCTTTTTTCAAACTAAATTCCATAGTTAATCAAATTTTGGAAGAAATTCTCTTTTGGAAGAACTGAGAATGAGTCGTGAGAAAGGTGGTTGCTTCTGTTAATGAATTTTCTTTACATTAACAACTATTTAAATCAGTTTTTTACCGATGATTAATGTATTAGCTCTTCGTGGTATATTCTATTTTAGTGCTTCCTCTCAGTACAACATGATTTTCTTGATTCAAACATTTCATTTTTATTGCAATAAGCCTACTATATGGACACTTTAAAATTAATATGGATAAAAAATTAATAAATATGGCTACGTACGTTTCTGAATTCCTAACTTAATTCCATTATCAAGCCTTTATTAAAAACCCTGGATACCCCAAAATTTCATTGTCCCGAAGGGACTCGTCTAAGAGATCTGGCAATATTTAAAATATTCTTAAGCATAAAGGTACCCCTGGTGGTGCCTGCTGATAACATGGATTTAATTATTGAGTCTACGGCGCTTTTTTCCCGTTTACTATTCCCCTCCCCTAATGAAATATTATTTCCATTTTTTTCCTTTTTTGGAATAGTTTATGTCTCTTTACGATTTGCATTAAAGATTTGTGCTTCTTATTTTAATGAAAAGCCATATTCTATTACATTTTTAGTGGATAATTCTTGATTGTAACTGGCATTACTTCTGATCATTGCAGATTCAAAAAAATCTCTTAAGTATCTTTCTTGTCTTTGCCCAAGGTTTATTACATTTACAAAATCGAGGGAGTGGCAGGTTAGTTAGGAATTGAGAAACGTACGTAGCCATATTTATTAATTTTTTATCCATATTAATTTAAAAGTGTCAATATAGTAGTCTTATTGCAATATAAAATTAGGACACGTTAAAAATTTTATTATTTTATTTTTATGATTTACATTGAATTTATGGCATTGTTAGAAGAGTATAATTCTGCTGGTTTTGTCTATGGTCTCTCTTGGATATTTTTATGCAATTTTCTTAGTTCACTAAAGAGTAATGATTTTTTCTAAATTATTACTTTCTACAACTACCAGGAATCCAAGAGTGCTCCTCAAATGTCTGAGTGTGCTTCACAGCCTTCACACACTTCATTTTACTATGAGTGAACTGACAGATGAAACTCTACCACTGCTGGTGCGCGAGTGCAAGACACTACAGGTGATTCGGATATTCACTAATACTATTTTGAACTACATGGCCAGGCTTAACAACTCCGAATCTCTCGTTATTTCGCCCATCGTCTGGAAAAAAGTGAAGATAATGTCACCGCAGCTCCGTGCTGAATTTGAAATATGTAAGTATCCTTGCATCTCATTCTAAATTTATCTACAATTATTGATAGAATGACCATTGCAATGACAATGGCTGACAATTTACTTCATCGTCTCGCAACACCAAGGAGCAATAGGTTGACTAAGACCAAACAACCATTTTTTCAACACGTGCTCATGTGATAAAAAGTTTACAATATTGTAAATAAAAGCCTTCAAAGCATTCTAATGCAAAAAACGCATGATTTAATGCTAATTCTGTACAAAAATATGTAAACCAATAGAAAACAATATAAGAAATCCTAGGTAAGAAATTGATCTTGAAATAAACCAAGTTGAAAATAAACTGATTCAATTTTTTAAAATACTATTCCCATATTAAGGCTAACTGACAGATCAATGTATACATTTTTAACTGAATCCTAATTTATGATTTTTTTTAAAAAAAGATAAAACTTCTGAACTTTTTCTTTAATCTTTAAGGCTTGAAAGCACTTATTAGAATTTAGTTCATTCCAATTACTTTCAGATCAACTGTGTCGTAATCCAACAGATATGAAATATACCATTCCTCCGGAAGTGCCTTTGGTTTGGTTAGATCTCCATGAAGAAATATATGTAGGGAGATGCTGTATTGAATACTTCAACATTTTCTCAGAATCTCTGGGTGAGTGATCTGGCAATCTTCTCATTCTCTAACTAATGATTAATGGCAATAATTTCTTAACTGAGTAAGTTACGAAATATTACTCTTCCATTGGAATATTTTTCTTCTCTGTTCATGCATTTGTCTGATTGTGCTGAATCACGTTAAAACGGATGGACGGATTTTCAAAACATTTAGTAGGTAGCTTATTTATTGCCCAAATTAAAAGCTAGGCACTTTTATTTCAGTCTCTATCCCTCCTATCCCTCCGAAATTACCTCGAAATCTCTTAAGTCAGATAGCTGAGCTTATACTTAGTATTTAATAATAAATACATACAGTCTATTACAAAATTAACAGTACAGTAATAAATTAAAACAGACACTTTAAGTTGGTAACCAAAATGACCCCACAAAACTAAAAGGCAAGAAAATAAAAACCACAATCAGAAATAGAACATAAACCTTAGGCATCTCAATTACTGCCAAAAGAAATTTGTCCATAAAAAAACCCTCTGAAGGTTGATAGAAGAGACACAAGCATAATGCTTCCGTTTTGGATTTTTGCAGCAAAATATTAAGGCCGAGAACTGCTCATCACAAATCAACTCCATTTTCCCGACTGGTCACAACTCGTGCTTTGTCGGCTTAATTGCTGTGTGACGCATGCGCGTATGCGCTTACAATTTTTTTCGCCGATCCCACAAGACCTGTTCTTCTCACGAAACATTGTTTCAGAGACGTATTAAAACTGAGTGAGAAGGATTTTTTTGTATCACCACTCCGTGATACAAAATAAATTCATTCTCACTCTGTTTTGACTTGCCATCGTACAAATATAGCAATATTTATATTATTCAAGGTAGGTATAATCCCTCACTTTCTATGATGCTTTTTCAGCTACATACTCTATGCTTTTTCGGTTCAATCATTTTTAACACTTGCTATTGCCATCATTGATGAATTTAATGTACTTCAATTATTCTATTTTATGTAAGCATATGGTTAAAGGATGTAAATAATTTTTACACTTTAATTAAGTGGAAAAATATTCGTTTTTCTTAGAGTCATTACATCTATACTATCGTAACCGCTTTGAAATGCATGATCTCAGTATTCCGCTTCTGGGATTGGTTCGTTTGTGTCGAAGACTTTCTCACTTACGTGTCAGAGCGAAACTTCCACTGACAATTGTTGATGATCTGAGCACTTTAAAAGCAGAAAACAAAACTGGTAAGACACATCCACTGCCCGGCCACTTTATTAGGTATACCCTTACTACGCAACAAATGCTGTCTCTCACAACAACTCTTCAAGCTGATGGGGGCAGTGTAGTGGTGAGGGGGGATGTTTTGCTGGCGCAAGTTGGGTCCATTGATGCCTCTGAAGGCACGTCAGGATGCTAGAGTGTACCTAAACATCGTAGCTGATCAAGTGCAACCGTACATGTTAATAGTTTTGCTCATGCAAATGGCTACTTCCAGCAGGATAAAGCAACGGTGCACAAAGCTCGCATCACTATGGGATGATTTGAGAAACATGACGATGACTTTTCCTTGTTGCAGTGGCCCGCTCAGTCACCGGATCTCGGCCGATGAAAATTAGTGGGATGAGCTGGAACGGGCTGTTCGCTCCAAGCCTACATGTCCATCCAATCTTCTGGAGCTGCGTGGCACACTCATGTCTGCATGGTATCCAATACCTCAACAATGTTTTCAGCATCTTTTGAAATCCATGCGTCGACGAATTCAGGCTGTTTTGAGGACTAAAGGAGGCTCAAGACGCTTCTAGATTGGTGTACGTAATAAAGTGGCCGGCAGTGTACATTATAATCAGAAATATATAATAGTGCATTTACTGATTTCTTTGCAGGGGACTATTACACAAAATTAGATAAACTTTAATCATATCAATCCTCTCAATAATTAATGAATGAGCTAATAGCCTTTTAAGAGATTAAAATTGATTGTTTAAAACAATGAAGTATTAACAGCAATAGAATAGACATCCATTACTGAGATTTCAGTGCTATTCATGGGAATGTGTGGTGCTAATTTTTCGATAAGGATCCACCTAAAAAAGATTTCAAATAAAACAGTTAGATGAGCTGTAATTCTTATATATGTAAGCTACGTTTGCATACACACACTGACTTAAGTGATCTGATATACCTCACTTTCTTGGAAAATAGGCTAACGGAATGATAAGCGTTATGACAAATATATTGCTAGCATTGTAAAACCGGTGATAATAAATAAAACAAAGCATGGAGAAGTAATAAATTTCATCTCGCAGCCTTCCCATTTCAGTTTTAGGCGTTGAAGTTAATTTGTTAAAGTTTTAGCGATATATCTAACTTGATGATGATCTGTCCACTGGTACAATGGTTATTAGATTGGTAAAAGCAAGCAGATGTTAAAGTATGATGACTGTGTAAATATTTTGCAGATTGTACTAGCTATGTTAGTAATTGGTCTGATAGAAAATGTAAATTGAAACAGATTCAAAATTAGAAATAAAAGTTTCTTAGATGATGAAGAAATCTGGTAAGTAGGAAACAAGGAATTCTGTAAATTAACAAATATTTGTATTGAATTCTTTATAGCTATTGTAGAACAATGTGTAGAGGTTAACGATTATTCAATTTGGTATCATCATTAATTCATTAGAGAAGCGGTTCGCAACTTAGTGAACACGTAACAATGGAGGTACGGGTGTAGGAAAAATTGAATAATGGCAGAAAAAGGAACATAGGGCTAAAGCGTAAGACAAACGCCAAGGTAAAAGCTGTTAAAATAATCCAAAGCTACGGTGAGGGGTGGTGAGGGATTTTTCAATATTTGCTCATGAGAAAAACCCTCATCCCTCCCTAAACAGTGTTTGACGACACTGTAAATATATGTACACTAGCGGAGTACCATCGCTTCTCTCGGGAACCCTTGCATATACAGCATTAAAAAAATATTTTTTATTTAGCAAATTAATATTGAGATCGGAGAATATACGACTTCCCAGCCCGTTGTCACTTCTCGGGATAGCGCAGATGTATCGTGGGTTGGCGCCACACACCAAAAATTTTCTCTTGGATGACGCATTTAACTCGCCACTTTCCGAACTGCTAAAATTTGACCGCTGATCAGTGATTTACCGAATGCTAAACCCCTACTGAACATTGGTGCACAGAAAATGTCACTTGATCGTTGCTTTCACAACCATCAAAGTTAACGGAGGATTGGTGCACTCGACCCTAAGACTTTGTTGATTAATAAATAAGATAAGATCTTGATAAATGTCGATATTAAATTATGCATACTTTTGAGAGTTTACCACAAGAGATGTTTGTCCATGAACGAGAGAAAGAATACGATAGGGAAAAAATATAAATTATAATCCTCGCAGCGGTTCTCAACTCCTCTGGACAATTACCATCGACTACTTTCACCACTATTACTACTGACCGTTATGCAGGAAAGCAAACATTCTTGCTGATGAAAACCTATCGTTTCGTTGACGAGTAATTTCGGTAAATTGAAATAATAAACAGAATTGAAATTCTTTTGTTTTTAAAGCGTTCAACGCTAAAAAATAATCTCTCTGGATTGACTGTTGATGGCTTTTCTTTGCCAAAGTTTTGAATGTGAAGCATCGACCGCCATGTTTCTTTCAGTCTGTCAAGTCGAACAAACTTTCAGGACAGTACAATCGATGATATGCGTTGCATTCTGGTAGAATTCGACAATTTTAGATGATTATAAAACAGATTATTTAACGTGTGTAAAAAAAAAAAAAAAGTTTGTAAGGTAAAAAATTCGAAACCAAAACAAGATTAAAAATGTTTTAGAATTTATTCTGTTGTGTTGCTCTCGAATTTTTCAATTTACAAAAAAACCAATTAATGAACCATTTAATTTTGGGCCTTTGAGCCCTGTTTAAAAACTTAGAATTCTTTTGATGTTAAAATCTACATTTTTAAATTAAGTATATCAAAGAAACTATTCATAATTTCTCGACTGTTCCAGTATCTTTTAAGTAAGACGTGTATCTGTTGTTTTTTTCTTTATGTTCTCAGGTATACAGACGCTTCAGATAATTTTCATGGGATTGACTGAGGAGCAACAACTTCTGTTGGAAACCATCAGACAAGATTTGTATCGTAGCGGTCTATTCCGAAGGACTGAGATAAGCTGGGAGTGATCGTGTGTTTGGACGTTGGAAAATGAAGAGGGAGAATGGGATGATTCAGTTGTAAAATCGCATGTTTCAGAGGATGAAAATGTAGAGTAGTTTTTGATATCTCTTACTATGAAAATGGAGATTCCTTGCATGAATCTAATTCATTCTTTCACCTCTCCATTATTGATGTTAGGATTGCAATTAATGCTTCTCTTTGGAAGATTTCCAAATTGTTTTCTCTTTTAATGAGTTTTAAAGTATTAGTGACTACGAAATAAGGGCATATGATTTTAAATGAACTAAAACCAGCATTCAATGTTATCCTCCTCAATATCTGGGTGCCAGGTGATTGGATATTGCTGGTTTAAACAAAATCTTCGGGCTTCCTTTAATTGATGAAAGAAAGACTCCTTTCAAGGACTCAAGGACAAGTCAAATCTCTATAGATGTAAAACGTATGAAACTTTCGATGCAAAAACTCTATTTAAATAAAAATTATTTTTATTTGTCTCTGTCGTGGTATATTAACCTCGTGTAAAAATAGATTTGGGTGTGTATTATGTATTTCTGTAAACTACCTTGGACTTTGATGTTCTTTTTTTCTACGAATTGGCTGTATCCAAATTTGGAACGTTATTCGCCATAGAACTTCGGATATTAACCTTTTCAATATTCCAAAATTATCAGATTTTATTTATAATAATAATGTCACAAATTTAATAATTTTGGGATATTGAACCTATAAATATCTGTAAGTAGTTAAATAGTGAATTATACAAAAAATTACAAAAAATTACAAGTTAAAAAAATAAAAATAAATAAAAATGATAACTTATCTTTTTTTTGGTTTGTTTGTTTGTTTGTTTTTATTTTGTTTACGTTCTCTAATTTTATGTATTCAGAATTTCGGATATGAGTTTGTTGATCTGTACTACCGTACGGAAACGTAGGTATCCAGCGGTGACTTGTCCTGACTGATGAGCACAAGTCAAATGTCTCAAGTAAAAGACAAGATCTGCATCTACAGTTAAATTAATACAGCTTTTGTCTGCAGAATCCTTGTTTAAATACGAGCACAAGGAATTGCTATTGCATCAAGATTCTGTAACTAAAAGGAGGATTGTAGTTTATCTTTCTTGAATAAGTTAAACATAGTCAATCAAGACTCACTGTAGTCCGACCACGATAACGTGACGATCGGAAGGAACGTCACGTGATTATGACGTACCTGTTTTTCAGTCAATCACAAACAGGCGCGCCTCAGAGCACAGATCTCTTATTAATTTCCTCAAAATGTCGCCCCATAGTATTTTACACAGCAGTACTCGAAAAATTATTTTATACTGGACGAACACGACGTGATATTTTGGGACAATCATGCCCAATTTGATTGCTGGCAACCGTTTGCCCCAATTTGATTGTCTCAAACTGAACAATATTGCCCCAATTTTAGTTGTCGCAAAATATTGCTGGTACGAAAGCGAATCAAATGAACGGATGAAATCACGTGACAATGCTGACGTCGAAGGAGGCGGGACTTTGAACATCGGAAATTCAGTCCCTCACGCCGGCCATTTTCTTTGAGAAACAAGGCTTAAAATCAGCAAAATGGGTCGGCCCAAAACAGATAATTCCAACAACAACATTTGGTCAATTGATAATGAAAGAATCGTAATTGATTTCTACAGAGGGACGGCGTTTAATACTATAGCAATTCTGTACGAAAACACGCTCTCTCTTTAGCTCTCCCTAGTGAGAAGCGCCGTAACTATACATATTCAGGGCAATATTGGTTCAGGAAAAGCTCTGTGTTCGCGCTTGATACCGGTTGTCATCAATCAAATTGGGCTATCTTGTCCCAATAATATTGCCTCAAATTGCTCCGTGTTCGCCTAGCTTTAAAGGTGGAAGAGTATTTCCGAAAGGAAGTGGAAAACGAGGACTAAAATTAAAACTAAACTTTGTTTTAAGTTTTGTTCTAAGCTGTAATATAATATTCTTGGAAACCTGTGAGAGGCTAGGGCTGACGTCGAATCGTCACGTTATCGTAGTAAAACTATACATATGAATGAAAATGCTTTGGGAAAAATTTATCTGGCGATGTAAAAGAATACTTAAGCCTCCACTTTGTAGACAAAGAAGATTGGAATAGTGTATTCTCCATTATTTCTGTAGAATCTCCTATAGACAAGGTACAGTTTACTCTAAAGGAAGGAGCAGTTTTATTGTTATGGAAATGGACAACAAATACGGAATCCTAATGGAACAAAATTACAGTTGGGAAGCTGCTGTTGTCATTGATGGATGCTGAAATGATAATATGTAGATTCCAAAGAAATAGGGATGTGTTCTAACAATAATACTGACCCGATTACAAGTAAAGCTGAATTTCTAAAATAGAAAAAGAAAAAAAAAACCCTACCGCTTATAGTAAGACTTTCTGTTTGAGAATTACATGTTTAATATTCACTTACATAAATTGGACCCTGTGTTAAAAGGGTTAGTTGAATCCTAGGATCCGACTGAAGAAAAATACCTACGGCAAAATCCCCAGCCTCGGGTAGGGAATTGAACCCAGCTTCCTCCAGTCAGGAGCGCAGTGCTTTTCCACTGGGCCACCGGGTCCTAACAAATTAACAGTATTTCTGAAAAATACTGATATTAATCTATTTTACCAGAGTTGGAATGTGTTACTAATTTCCTCTGCTCATCGCAATACTTTGAAGAAAAGGTTAAATAATACTATTATAGGACAGAGTATTTTTGTTTTCGGTGCTGGGAAGTGCTTTGAAGGTTATTCTTTCAATCCAAAAAAATAAGAGAGGAGAGGAAATTAGTTCCGTCTCCACATTTCGAAATTTCGCCAGGGTCTCCACTACCATTTTCCTTATATACGCTTACAAATGAAACAGTGTTGAATAAGTTATACAACAGGATTGATTACGTTAGTGAATATATGCAAATTTCAATAAGGAAAATCTCAGGTCACCGGAGGTGACCACTAACGATTCGTCCAAAGGTTATGAAGGCAACTATTTAGCTAACATTCCATTAATTTGTAATAGTATGTCGGTTAAAATGTCACCGAAAATTGAACGATTTTGCACCGCTATCTTAGTGCCCTTTCCGACGCCAAATTTTCATATTCTGAGATGAATATTAATATTCTGATATGCATGTGCAAAGCCTGGGGATTGCACTTTTCGATAGGAGAGATGAACAATGTATTAAATAAAAAAAAGAAAAAGTGAAACACCGGCAACGTTGAACGAACCAGAACCCTCGAGGCAGAAACCCGCATCTCGTCAAACTTAGGAGATAGTTGCTAAAATGAAGCGCTTCATCAAGGAAAAGAATCTCGACCAATATGATCAATAGCTTGAAAAGCTAAATTCATATCACTTTTGTAATGTATTGCTACGAATAAACCTATAACTAATTGAGTCCCTAAACATACTCCCAATAATGAACCAAAATTTCATCAGGAGGAGGTGTTAGATGGACAGGGGAAATATAGAGCGCATGCACCCGATAAGGTAAGACGTGCAGTTTCTTCGCTCCTCAAACAATTTAAAATATTATAAAACAACTACTACTAAACTTCTAAATTCCACTCAAATCTTCACTTAACTATCACTATATCAATGTCTAATATGAATGAATATGCTAAACTAAAAATTAAATGCAGTAAATGCCATAAATTAATTAAGAATGACGAACTTAGATGTATGGCGTGCGGCACAGAACAACACATTGCCTGTGTCAAGGATAAAGAAATTACGATAAACACTACCCCTTCCAGAAAAAGACAATGGAAATGCGAAAAATGTAACAATATAACTACAAGAAGGAAGGTAACAAGTAATGAAGAGGAAGAGGAAATACATGAAGAAATAAACCAAGCAGGCTCGGCAAAGCTCTCAATCTCCCATGACAAAGAAATGGACCCTGCCTATAACGAGATAAGTACAGATTTGGGATTAACCATTATGAAAGAACTAACGGGAATTAGAGAGTCAATCAACTTCATAAATAAACAATATGAAGATATATTAATCAAATTGGATAAATTTCAAACAGACCAAAAGGTTATCACTGGTTAAATAAAGGAAATGGAAAATGAAAATAATATCCAAAAGGGGAATATTAAACGACTGGAAATAACTCGATAGACTAGAATCACAGCAGAGAAAAAACAATATTGAAATTATAGGGGTAGAAGAAAGTGAAAATGAAAATGTAATTGAAGTAATAGGAAAACTAGCCGAAGCAATGAACTTACAATGCTCACAGGAAAACATAGAAGCATGTCATAGATATGGTAAAATAAATAGACACAAGGGAAGGCCAATTATCAATTTCAGCAACAGAAGGAATAGAGATATATGGCTTACGAAATACAAACAATTTAAAAACCTAACAAATAGCAATGTTTTTAAAAATCATAATCATGAAAGAATATTTATAAACGAAAATCTTTTCTGGCTTACAAAAATAGAGGCAAAAAATAAACAATACAAATTTGTTTGGATTAAAAATTCCAAAATAGTGGTAAGAAAAAATGAAAATTCTAGAATAGTGAACATTAAATTTGAAGAAGAATTGAGCAAGTTATAATTCAAAAAAAAAAAAATGACCTGTATTAGGCAAATAGAATTAGGTAATCCGAAAATTACCGATAACATCTTAGATTGGAATTTTGAACAAAATAATTTTAAATTTCCTTTATTTAAATATTCGTAGCTTAAAAACTAATTTTACTGATTTAATTGCCAACCTATATGATAAAACAAATGAGTTAAATATGATAATTCTCGTTAAAGTTATTTTTAAAGAAAATGAATTGTTTATGTTTAATATATCAGGTTTTTCAAAAATTCATAAACTTAGAGAATCTGCGAAAGGTGGCGGGATTGTGATTTTTTATAAAAATAACTTAGACATTTCAATGTTAGACTTATCATCGAATCTCTATGAAAACATAACTTGTTTAATAAATAAGACTTCATCTATGAAATATGAAATCGTACTACATGCAATATACAGGCCTCCTCACAATTACACAATTCTGAAAAGAATTACAAGCAAATATCTCAGAAATAAAAAATAAAATAAATAAGAATATTATTAACTAGGCGATGCAAACATTGACATCTTTAAAAATAATTTGAACACAAATACAATGAAATATTTACAAAACTTTTAAAATTATGGTTTTACCAATCATGATTACAAACCTACTAGAATAGCAAATACAAAATTTACAAATTCAATTACTTGCATTGATCTTTGCTTTTCTAACACAAAAACATAAATCATACCGAACCCACTATTATACAATGAGACATATCAGATCATTTTGGGAAATAAATAAATATTCATAGCTTAAAAACTAATTTTACTTATTTAATTGCCAACCTAAATGATAAAACAAATGAGTTAGATATGATAATTCTCGTTGAAGTTAATATTAAAGAAAATGAATTGTTTATGTTTAATATATCAGGTTCTTCAAAAATTTATAAACTTAGAGAATCAGCAAAAGGTGGCGGAATTATGATTTTTTATAAAAATAACTTATCATCGAATCTATATGAAAACATAACTTGTTTAATAAATAAGACTTCATCTCTGAAATATGAAATGGTACTACACGCAATATACAGGCCTCCTCATTCTAATATTACACAATTCTGCAAAGAATTACAAGCAAATATCTCAGAAATAAAAAATAAAATAAGTAAGAATATTATTTACATAGGCGATGCAAACATTGACATCTTTAAAAATAATTTGAACACAAATACAATGAAATATTAACAAAACTTTTAAAATTATGGTTTTACCAATCATGATTACAAACCTACTAGAATAGCAAATACAATATTTACAAATTCAATTACTTGCATTGATCATTGCTTTTCTAATCACAAAAACATAAATCATACCGAAGCCACTATTATACAATGGGACATATCAGATCATTTTGGGATACTTATTGAAATCAAAAGTACTAGTGATAATATTCAAGAAAAAAAAATGGAAAGGAAAGATAAATATAATGGTTTGATTAACGATGACATTTTCGAAAGCAAGTTGAAAGAAATATTCTCCAAATGCAAAACAATTCAATTTCAGATCCAAATAAAATAATAAACAAATTATATAAAATAATAAAAAAAGCTAAAGTTATAAACTGGATAAAAGATATAGTAATATATATATATAAAAAACAAGATATTCTTAACAATAAACAAATAAATAATTATAAACAACCATGGATGGACCATGAATTAATGAAACATATAAATGAAAAAAATAACTTATTCAAAAAGGTTCAAAAAAAATAAAAAAACGTAAAGCTACAAAATATTTATAAGAAAAAAAGGAATTGGCTTAAAAACCTTATTCATAAAAAGAAAAACAAATGCTATAAAAACTTGATAGAAAACGACCCAAAAATAAATACTAATATCTGGAACTTTCTAAATATACAAATAAATCTTAAACAAAAAAATTTGGAATATACTGAAATAGAAAAATTACTAAAAATTTACGATGTAAATATCATCTTCAAAGAGTTTAAAAATGTATTTATAAAAAAGAAAACAAATAGTAATGAAATAAGTTCTAATTTACATAAATTATGAAAAAAATTTCCAAAAGGATACTATGGTAGCTTTCACTCCAAATTTGCTAGATATTAAAAATATTATATCTAATTTAAAAAATTATAATTCCAATGGATGTGATCTAATCAAAGTAAAGGAAATTAAAAAACATGAAAATATTTTGGCAAAATTTTTAGAATTACTATTTGAAAATATAATTAGTACTGAAATCTATGCAAACTTTTGGAAGATCGCATATATTCCGATTTACAAAGGTAGCAACATTAAAAACTATTATAATTTTGAAAACTACAGACCCATATCTTTACTCTCGAATATATCAAAAATATTCGAGAGTTATTTACATAAAATGATCTGCAATTACATTAACGCAAATAAACTATTAAATTGTAATCAATACGCATACCAACCAAAAAAAAAGCACTGGAATTCTACTAAAAACCCTTGGTGAAAGTATAAATAATGAACTTAATAATGGAAAAATTATATACATTGCCTTCATAGATTTTAGTAAAGCCTTTGATAGTATAAATCATGAATTGTTATTGGAAAAATTGGAAATCATAGGAATTCGAGGTGAAATTCATAATCTAATAAAAAATTATCTACAAACCAAAAAATGAAAATAAAAATTCAAAACCACGTAAGTAAAATGTACAATATTAGATCTGGGGACTCGCAGGGCTCCAATTTGGGACCTTTATTGTTCTAATTTATATCATAATCAACATCATCATTGTCCCTAGCTGGCGGGTGGTGGGGGTTTTCCTCTCAACCAGTACATTGCTGTGGGTGCCTTTGAACATTGAACTTTGCAAATGATCTTCCTCCAATCATGGCGATTTGCGGCTACTTAATTTATATATTAACTCGATAAATAATTGTATATCCTTTACAAATATCTACTTATATGCTGATGATGTCCTAATCTTTACAAGTGACAGAGATCAATTGAAAGCATATAATGGTTTACAAATAGATATAAATGGGATAAATAACTGGGCCATAAATAATAAAATGACAATAAATATTAAAAAGACAAAAGTAATGACTATAAAAAAATAAGAATAAAATTATAAATAAAAATTTATATTGTTTCTTGCAAAAAAAAAAATATATAAATTTGGTTGATACTAAACAAATAAACAATATCTTATGTGACTGTGATAAAATTGACTTCGTCACTCAGCAAAAATACCTGGGTGTATACATAGATGAGAAATTTACTTGGACTATTCATTATCATTAGGTAATAAATAAATTAAACTCCTTAACCTATCTGTTCTACAACATTAAGCATATTATTCCGTTAAAACAAAAAATTATAATTTATAAGTCCCTTGTGGACTCTGTTCTAGATTATGGACTGGATAGTTGGATTTTTATTAATAAGAAACAAATGGAAAATTTTAATAAAACATGTTTTAAAATACTAAGAAATATCTTTTATAATTTCAATTCAAAAAGAATTGAAGAAAAGAATGATATAAGAAAAAAATTTTAAATAATAACTATTGATGAGAAGTATACCTATAAAGCAATTTTAAATAATTTTTTTATAATAAAAAATGAAAAGAATAATAAAAACAATATAACTAGAAACAACTGGCTTATTTCAATAAATGATAAAAAAATAAACAATTTTGGATACCGTTTAAACGGTAATATTATATATAAACTAAATTAAGAGGGAAAAGTATAATAGTCAAAAAATAGGTGACATAAAAAAAAATTAATCATTGATATTGTCGATAAAAATATTAAATTAAAAACTTAATTAATTATGTCTTAATTTGAGTAGGATATTGTTCTTAGATTAAACTCTCAGAACCTATAACACAGGTGTACAGTATTATAAGTACACCTACATAGGTCTTATAAACATTAGAAAAAAAAATTAAAGATCCATTAATAATTTTAAATAATGGGTGTGTTTTTCGTTTGATCATTCAGAAGATTGTTTAATATAAAATATTGGCTTTGGAAGTTAATGATAATTTTTTTCTTCTAAAACTAATGATAATATTAGTAGTTTCTTTTAAGATTATTGTTTCTTACTTCCTTAATTTATAGAAGATGAATAAGTTCTTTTGTATCAATTACAATTTATGTTTTTATTAGTATATTTATATTATATTTTCAGAGAACTAGTTATTCATGATTGATATATTTTATAGGAGGGGACTTTATTAACTTTAACTTTTTGAATTTTGGCATAAATAGTTTTGTCTATTTGAAGCATGATTCTCATGGAAGACAGGAATTTGGGGTTGTGAATTTATTTTTATTAATTATTTTATTTATGACGTTTTGTAGAATAGACTTGTTATCTTTTTTATATTTGATTTCAAGTCAGAATAATTCCTACTTTTTAATAATTCTTGGATGAGGATTTCAGCCTGAACGTGTTCAGGCTGGAGTTTATTTGATATTTTATACATTAACAGCTTTTTTACCTTTGTTAATTTGTTTGATATATTATTATGAAGAGGTAGGAAGATTATCATTTATGGTTTTAACTAATATGAAAATAAATGTTAGAATAACCATTTATATCTTCGACTACTAAAGCATTTCTTGTAAAAATACCTGTATATTTAGTTCATTTAGGATTTCCTAAAGCTCATGTTGAGGATCCAATTGCTGATTCCAATTGCTCCAATGGTTTTGGCAGGGATTTTACTAAAAATAGGAGAATAAGGTTCACTAGTAACGAAATCAACCCTATATTTGTTATGTCGTAAGAAATACTTCGCACGGTTTCATTCTCTTCTATAATAAAATACTCAAAAATAAATAATTGGAGATATAATTTTTTTTCAATAGAAAGAAATATGGCACTTCAAAAATCAAAACTCAAAACAAGAAATATACATTAAAAATAGAATAAAGAAAATTCTTTGAGGTGGCGGATTCTAGCACATCAATTGTCTTTATTCTATTTTTAATTTATATTTCTTGTTCATTTACACAAAGAAAGGGTTCATTCTCCTGTTCATTTAAACAAGGAAAATATATAAATACACTAAAGGTTGAGAGCAGATTCTAATGACATTTCAAAACACCCGTTTCACGTTTATATGACGTTCATCAGTTGTGAAGTAGTTTCTTCCTATTGCTACTTCTGTTCACCACTGTATTGAGACTTTGATGTTTACTGGTGACTACTGTCAATTGATGAAGCGTGAAACAGCTGTTTCATGTTTATATGACGTTC